>VDFB02172097.1:0-50270 GCA_007258455.2 Sequoia sempervirens
TTGGAGAGAAATAAGGTCAAGTTATAGCCTTACTTGACAAGATAAATATTTTGAAGCATGATAATGACAGAGTTGTGGAAAGAGCTTATGAACTTAGATGCCTAATTGGTCCGAAGATGGAAACTATGTTGAATGCTTTGAAGGAAGCACAAGATGCTATGTCAGTCAATGATCCAGTGAATCTTGAATTTGCATAGATGCAATCTTATTTATTTTGTGGTCATACGACTATTCTCAAGAGTCTCAAGAAGGGTTGGGACACAAGCCTGAACCTGATGAAGACAAATTTTGTAGATATTTTGCAGTTTGTGTAAGTTGTTGAAACACGTCTGTACATATGCAATTTGAAGTTTTTGTTTGTTTATAGAAGTTTTGTATGCAGATTCCCCATCTTTTCCATTGATGTCAAAGGGGGAGAATAGAATAGTGAAAAATGTATATCCATCTAAGGTGGAGTTTTAGTTTTGAGCTATGGATGAAGATCTTTCTGAAGTTTTGGTGGCAGTGTATTTATGTTGGTACTGATCCGACACTTAGTCATTTTTCACTAAGTGTTGCCATCAATGCCAAAGGGGGACATTGTTGGAGAGAGACAATGCACATGTTTTCTGGTGTTTTCATTGATGGAAACCCTTGTTAGTAAGATGATCCACACGTTATCATTTGATCATACTGATAGACAAATTGAAGATTAGTGATCATCTGTTAAGTTAGAACAGAGCATCTGGTAGATGTGTGCTCTTCAATTCATATACAAATTTTATGTTAGTATTTTGTGTTTTGGATCTCAGGGATGATTGGTCGATGAATTATCTGTGTCATCTATAAATGCTGGTGCCTCGTATCGATTTGATTGTAAGTTAGAAGATTCGGTTAACTAATTTTCTATTCATTAGTGTATGAAGGCCAACTTGGTGGATGTAGCGTGTTGCAAATATTTGAGGAGTTATTTTTTAAGTATTTTTATGTTCAAGAATTTTGTTTGGGTCCTCTCTATTTTGTGGTTGACTCTTATGGATGCACATTAAATATTATGCATGATTTGAGTTGACAGTTTGTGAATATTTCTTATTTTGTTGAAGTCGACATGAAGCAATTAAATCCTTAGTAGTGGATATATATATGTAATTGATTATATCATTTTGGTGCATGTTTGGTGTGAGTTGATGTATGTTGTGAATATCAAAAGGATTGAAGAGTGATTATGCACAATTTCACTTGTGCATTAAGGATTTTGTGAAGTGAATTAGAGCAGGACATAACAGAAGAGAAAAATTAGTCAAAAGTTCAAAAGAGTTATTGATGAGCCTAACTAGAACTATAATCAGGAATTTGTAGATGTTACTTTCTCAGTTCAATCTTTGGATGTTATCCAAATCTTTGTAAGGCAGTGAGCCTTTCAGTTTTTGAGTAGTGAGCTCTAGGCAGTGTGCCTAAATGCAAGTGCATTCCCATTTTGTAAATTTTCCTTTTGAGTATACTCAAAAAATATTGTGGATTGACATCTACCATGGTTTTCCCTTAATAGGGTTTCCACATAAAAATCCTTGTGTTATGTTGTAGTGGTTATTTTTCTTATGTGCATGCATCTTTATTTTGGTTGAATGTTATCAACACTTTAAGGATTAGATTACACTAGTAGAATTTGGCAAATAAATGACTACGCGACTAAAACTTTTAGTCACGTGACTAAAAATTTTAGTAAGGTGACTAAACTGACTAAATTCTACTATTTTTTTGCAATTCACAAGTATAAATGACTAAATAAATGACTAATTTGGTCATCGGGTAAAATCACAACTAAATAATTGGCCATAGAAATAAACATGACTAAATAAATGACTATTACTCTTCTATTATTTTTTCTTTCGAATTTGATCATAATCCATAGAGCTTAAGCCCCTCATGAGACCCCTACCTAAGCAAACCATTTGGCTGCCTAGGTTGCTTTGTGCACAAAAAATACCTATTGTGTGGAAGACATTGCCTCTTGGTGCAGTCTTAAGGCCTTCACATATTTTATAAAAAAAATTAACATTTACATTCTTTAACTTGAATTATTACTCATTATGTTAATGAATTATTAATGTTTTTAACTATGATTTGAAGCCAATTTGATTTTCTTGTTGTGTTAGCATGTCAAATGTATCAAAGAGAAATTGTTGTCAATTTCACTAATAAAATATAATTTAAACAATCCAATTGCATTTTGGGGGCTATCTTGTAGACACTTTCATTTCAAAAGGTCAAGTAGTTATCTCTAGAAGCAATTAGATTCAATTTACATGGATTGTAGAAACATGATGTTTGTAAAAGTAATTAATTCTAGAAGCAGTGCCTTAAAAACGTAAGGTCAAGTAGTTATTTTTAGAAACAATTAGATTCAATTTACATGGATTGTAGAAACCTAATGGTTGAGTCTACTAAAAACAAAAAAAAATCCTTTTAAAAAAGAACATTTTTCCCTAAAAAATGAAGATTGATTCACTTCTATCTTTGCTTGTTGATATACTCGACCATCTTAATAATGCGAAATAGAAATAATAATGATCGCTTTTGGTATGCGATTTTTTTTTTTTTCTAGACTTTATATTGTTAATTATTTTTTAAAAATAGAATTATTTTATAATCTATGAAATCAATTGTGTGTTGATCATTTTTTATAAATGTTATCTTTTTATACAAGTTTGAACTCTAGTAATTTTAGGAGCACGTCATGTTTATCTTAATTTTCACAACCTATATTAAAATGAAAATGTAGATAGATAATTTGTTTTCCTCTAAAAGTAAAAATTAATTTTTGCATGTCTTCCACACAATAGTTTTTTTTGGTGCATTTTAGCAATAGGTATTTTTGGTGCCTTGGTCAGGTATACATTTGGAGGGAATCTTAGGTAGTTTATTTTTGACATAAAACATTGTGATTGCACGTTGGAGGGAAGTTTGGAAGTTTAATCAACAATTTGGTATTTCAGCTCTCACATTTTAAGGTTTTCCCTTAGTTTGCAGAGTAAAAAATTGACTTAAAAAAGACTCCATCAATATTAAAGGATCATTCGTATTGATGCAATGATAGATACGTCATTGTTAAAGGATCATAGAGTGGTTTCTTTTTTATGAAGAAAAACGAAGGTATCCATCCACCAAGGCACTGTCATAAGGGCGTGATGCATAGCAGCCAAGAGACACTACTACATAAAAAGAAGTTTTAAGACATTAATTTAAGACAAAATATTAGTTTTGTTTTAAATATATATTTTATATTTAAATTATATTTTTAATTTTCTAATTGTTTTAAATTGAGACAATAAAAACTAATTTTTTTCTAAAATATTTTTTTTATTTCCCTCTTCATTCAACATGCATTTTCCTTTTCCCTATGAGATGGCATTGAGCTAAATTTCAATAGCAGGCTGAAGATGACCGCTTGAAGTTAAGACTTCTATTGGAGAAGCCCATGATCTGGAGGAGCCGAAGCCACACACGATGCACATTACACTCTGCCAATTGCGTCCACATATAATGAACCCCCCTCCCACCACAAAATGAATTCGTCAGGCAGAGAGCCACAAAGGTGACAGAGGTGAGCACAAGAGTGAATGGGTTTTGAGAATTCTAGTTGTTAATGAGGTTCAATCTTGTAACCATTTTTTATTTTAATAGAATGAAGTTGCATTTAGTTTAATTTGTATTCATGGTTCCAATATGTTTTTGGCATTCATCTGAAATTGTGACTCAACAGTGATTGGTTTAGGTTTAGATTGTAGTCTAAATGACTTGTAGGTTTTCCCTGTGTGCAACCTCTAACGACCTCAAAACCCTTATTCTCTGCTTTGATTGCCAATATTTCATATTTGTTTTGAGTTTGATGGAAAAAACCCGTATTTCTACAACACACCATCACCACTTTGAAACAATCTAATTTTGAACCACATGGACCTTCATGGCACATGCAACAATTTATGTTTTTCAAATTTTTTAGGTTTAGGGTTAAGATTTTAGGTTTAGTTCTTTCTTAAAAGTTATTGATTGTTTTATTTTTTAGAACATGGGGATGCCTTACCATCATCAGGATGGTTGAGGGGTATTTGCGTGTACCCTGGTGTTGGTCTGGGGGATGTTAGGGATATTTTCATCATTGTCCTACTACACTTGTTCCTAGAAACATGAGTTTTATCATGAGGATCTGTTCCTGTGGACCACTACTCTTTGTTTTCGTGTGGTTTCAATTCCTACATCCTTAATCATACTTTTCCACCCCACCTCAATAAAATATGGAAAAAAGGATCACATCAGCACTCCAAATAGAAAAACAACACAATTGAACAAAGACAGTGATACCATGATAGTAGAATGTTGCAGCAAATATAATAAACATGCAGTTCATCTAGTAATGGCGATAGTTTGTTGGAGGTAGTTATCTACTTATTTCTTCATTGGGAGTTACAACATCAATCACCCTTGATCTCCCAGTTAGGATTGGTATTAATTTGGTCTTAATTAGTTAATTCTATTAAATTCAAAAGTGATATACACAAGTCTAGCTAAATTTCTAGTTAAAAATAATAAAGCTTAACATTGCTTTGTTACTGTCCAAAGATACCAGATAGTAGAATAAATATATTTAGTCTTCCTTTTATAATATAAAACTTGTATATAGTCTAATGCAACATGCTTCCATAAAAGAGAATCAAGATATGTACCATGAACTTGGTTCCAAAATCTTAATCATAATGTTTATAAACAACTTAAATATAACTCTGTAGTTTTAATTTGAAAAGATGCTCACTCGATTTTCTGTGCCTCAATATGGATTTGAAAAGATGTTCACTCAATTTCCTGTGCCTCAATGTGGATTTGTGTTCTTTTGTGTCATCCATGTTTAGAGTTTCCATTATTTTTGTTGTCATTTTGTCTCATTAACCAATCTCATGAAACATCTTTATTTCTTGAAAATTTGTGGATGGAATTTGTGAGCACCCTTAACATACATTGAGTGTGGCTAGGTTGTAGCATACTACTATTGTGGTTTAATACTAGATGAGGGGAATGTAGAGAACACACATGTTGATGTAGTATCGCCACTTCAGGCAACATAGCAGTTGAACTAAAAGACAGTAAAAAAACATGTACTAATTTCTGCCAAGCAACTCCAACTACAAGGTAGTCTAGTTTCTTTAGGCATTAACTTTGCACATTGTCTTAAATACATATAAATTAAATTTAGTTCTTTGACTGTCATCTTCAGTGCCGTGCCTAAATGAAAAAGAGTCATTTTCTCATGTTTTTTGGGAAGTGTACATGACTTTCTGAGTTACAACTATGAAAATAGACTAAATTTATTGGACTTATCATGTAGTGTGCCTCCTCTCTAGGGTGCTATGAAGTATCTATATGAGAAAATTTCAAAGGATTCTTCAAGCAAGGCACACATCAACAAGGATGTTTATGGTCATGAAAAGTAAGTAGCATACATTCCCATCTAGATTAGTCTACTCAATGATCATTGAAATTTAGGTGCTTTTATATTTAGAATGGTTCAATGCAAGAGTTGCAATAGATTTTGTAGGTAACTGTATAGTTTAAATTCATTACTCTGAATTGCAAATCCCAATGAAAAATTAATTTCCATCTTCTTTGGAGGTTCTCTTTCTGTAGGTTGCTTGAAACTTTGAAAATTACTTAACCATACCCATAAATAGAGGTTAAATTCAATGGAAATTCAAATAGTTTATTTCCAGTAAAATATGACTACTTTTAATCTATATTTTAGTGTCATAGTTTGGGAATATGTCTTTAGGCACTGAAGACCATTGGTTTTTCCCATTCCATTACCATTGTCTTAACTTTAAGTGTTCACATGTGGAATTTGAAGATCTTTTCCCTTTTCATAGCACTGATACCTTTATTATTACACATCCTCATAATGCTGTCCTTCATAACTATTCACTGTCTTCTATCCTTAC
Source organism: Sequoia sempervirens (assembly GCA_007258455.2). Lineage (NCBI taxonomy): Eukaryota > Viridiplantae > Streptophyta > Pinopsida > Cupressales > Cupressaceae > Sequoia > Sequoia sempervirens. Next base: position 5,967 of record VDFB02172097.1, read on the forward strand.
AAAATGTCTCTGAATTTATCTTGAATGCATCATTGTTCTGTGATTGAACAAATCACTATTTTGGGAGTGCATTCTCAACCACTGTATCATGCTTGCAATTGGTCCAGTGATACAAGTTTTGGAAGCCATGTGTATACTAAAAATCTAGAAATGGATGGAGTATATACTGGTCCGATGATACAAGTTTTGGAAGCCATGTGTACCTTTTTGTAACAAAAGTAAACGAAGTAATTTACACTCTAATTCTAGGAAACATTGGGACATGGCAATGAGAATTTTTCCCAAGGATCTAGGTCTGAAAGGATTTTCATTTTAAGTATTAACATGCGTAAAACCTTTATTCCCAGTAGAAGCATCCACAAAAAATAGAAAGTACTATAGACCCATCAATGTTGATAATGTATTTTCCTCTCTAATACTCTCAGGGCTCGAATGTAATTTACAATAGTCATACCTATACAGGTCAATTCCACATCATAGCTAAATGATGTTATATGATTGAAGCTAGTCCTATATTTGATCTTTTGTCTTAATGTTGATGACAACTTTTTCCTGTTCAACTTACGTTCCTTCAAACATGTTTTCTACCATCATTTTTAACTTCCAAAGCTATAGTTGGATTTTATCTCACACTTAATCTTCAATAGTAGGGATAAACACATGCATAGGCCTTCCATTATCTTCAAATCAACAGTAGAAAACTTAATACACGGTTTAAAGTTACACAAAAAACATAAATGTTCAATTAAAAGTTACCATGGAAGCTCCAATTGTTTAACAAAATAAAGCAGTTATAAAATAAAATGTTAGGTAAAGACAATATGTAGTTGAATCCTGGCTACATCTATCACAGATTGTGGTGAAATTTTCATATGCCAAATAGGTACTATTTTTAATTAGCTTATGTGGTGGTATCTTGGACAACGTCATCTGAAATATTCTAGTAAGTACCTTAGAACGAGGGGCTTCTTGAGCTCATTCTACTGGCATAATCATAATAAATTTCAATTACAAATTAACTTATACATATTTGACTATATAGAAAGGAAAATGTGGATTGAACCAAAAGTTCCCTATGGATTTTTTGGCCTGCATATGTGTGGATTTGACACAATTGGTGTTCTCAACTGTAACTTGAAGCCTGGAAGTGTTACGTGGAGTTAAAAATTATAAAGACTAGCACTAGCATAAGATGTAGTTGGTCTGATGGGGCACAATAGAAAGAATAAGAGTTTGGTGTATTATTAATAGCATGGTTTGATCTTATGCACTTGCCTCAGACCCAAGAGAGGGATCTTGTGCCATTTTATTTGTCAATATTTGTCTCTTTGTATTTTTTGGACTTATGTACTACAACTTTACATCCACTTCATAACTAATTCCAAGAGACGATAATGCACAGGTGTTACATCCTTGCTTGTTATCTTTTCAAGGTGACATTGGAATCTGTTGATTGTCCCCAATCATTGTTCTGCCACAAAAAATTCTATTATAAAATCACCCACATCAATGTCATTGGAATGATGCCATACAGATTTCATACGTTTTTCTGACATGATTTTCAAGGTTTTAAATATTTTTATTTAGGGTTTTGAGAGGGAGAAAAGGCTATAAAAAATACAGAAAAGGATTTGAATACCTTGAATCTCCTTTGACATGGCAATTAAATTTTTTGATGTAGTCTGGCAATGGCCCATATAACAATTGAACTGGGAAAGATTTGACTTTGGAAAATACCCTTCCTAATTTATTTCACATTGGTAACAAATTGAAAAAAAAATGTATGTGCATATCACCCCAGTTTATCCCAAACCATAATTTAGGAAAAATTTATTCAAATATGATGTTAAGGTTTACATCATTACTCTCAAATTGAAAATTAGAACCAACCTTTTTTAGTCTTGTCTTTTACAAATGACATGGGCAGCCTGTTAGCCAATTTATCATGTTTGGAAAATTTCATGGAGTCTTAATGACTCACCCTAAAAACTAGATAAATCTTGTCATTTCAATCTGAAGTCTTTCAGAAGAGCAGTTTTGATTTAGTTTGGAGTTGGATATGCATACCATAGAAGCAAATATTGTTCTTGGGAATTTATCAGCATCTCAAAAGATAAATATATTTTCAATTTCTTGGGATATTGTGGGAAAAATGAGGAAAATTATTCAGAACCCAAAAAATGCAATAAATTATAAAATTAAAAAAAGAGAGACATAGCTAACATTTTTTACATTTAAAGTCATCCTAACTCCTAAGTACATAGAGAGTGAGAATGAAAGTAAACAAGGGTGTGCACCATGGATTTAAATATGATTTTTTCTCAGTAATTTTTGTAAATTTTAGGTGAACAGATTAAATGCATAGAAAATTAATTCAAAATCAGAAACAATAACACAACATATACCCTGGGAAAACCCTTCTCTTGAGGGAGAAAAACCCAACAACAAAGATCTCTCTTATATTTAATATAGTAGTGGCAACAATTCACTTTACAATGAGGCCGAACACAAGGCCAGAAATCAGTACCTTCACCAGATACAAGGAACAGATACAGACCTCACTTTCAGATAGTATAATTTAGACCTTCAAGAGTATTCACAACTTAGCATAAGATAGCCTTCAATCTGTACTGGAACAAATTCACAATCTGATCTTGAAGTGCCTGAAAGAATTCTCTTGACAGTTCACACTTGAAGGAGTTCACACTTATTTGTACTTGACAAAATTCACAATCTCTGAACTTGATGATTCACAATCTGCTAACAAGGAATTCACACTTGTAAATAATTTGCACTAGAAGACATATCACACATGAAGGTAATTCGCACTATCTTGATGATGTTGCAAAGGACGGATGAGTCTTGTATATATACAACTTAGAGAGGTCGCATCTCTTCATATCATGAAGTTGGCCAGAAAAAGCACAATTGCAAATCATAAATGATGTCGGCCAGAATAATATTAATTTAAAAATCATAAAGGATGTCGGCCTCAAGTGAAATTGTAAATAATACAAGTGAGGTTGGCCACCTCATAAATATTAGACAATAAATTAAATAGCCGACAGGCTATCATTTAATTTATGTTTCCTTCAATAGAGCTGGAAGGATCACCTGTAGTTGTACTTATCATTAACAATTTTGAGATTGTTGATTATAGATAATTGTAATCTAAATGTCTTGAGCAATGCTAATAAATAACTCTGCCAGAATGATAATCAACCATTAATGCGATAAAATGCAACTAAGGTAAATACAACTTGTTAACCCTACAGTTCTCCTTAACTATTAAGTCAAAAAGAATAAACTATACACAAAATGGTAACTATAGTTCTGAAATAACCCCACTCTAAATTTTTTGATTTCTTTGCATTGGCATTTTGTCAAACACTTGGCATTGGTTTCACTATTTGAAATTTCTGAATGTGTTTGCTTATGAAAGTTGTTTTATAGTGATAAAATCATACAACATACTCTTTACAATCATTCATTTATGATATTTATTTGCTTCTATGGCAATGACCTTTATTTATCTTCCATGATTGTCACTTCCCACTTGAATACACCACTTAATTTTGACAATGAATATATCTTTGTACTTTACCATGAACTCTGCTCATTTTAAAGGTCTGAAGAAATGAGTCTATGATCAGCTGGTCACTATGGTCTTCATTTTGACATTCTCTTACGAAGATTATCTAAGAAATGTTTCGTAATAATATTAGAAAGAAAATTTTAGTCATCCTTGATTTTTGAAATTTTACATGATTCCTAAATTTCACGTGATTTATGAATTTCAAACATTTAGGATTCCCTAAATACCTATTTACTATTTCTTCTTAGGGGTAAAGTTGTAGTATCCAACACATATGAATCTATCATCATCAAACCATGATCAAGTATAAACTAAGTTGGATTTAGCTTTTGAATAGTGGGGGATATTCTATACGAGCTTTTTTCCTATAATTGTGTGAAGACGCTTACATTCTAGATTTTATAGACCAATTGGATATCATGTTTATATCAAACTGATCAAGTCAAGTTGCTGGATAAGTTTACAAATGAAGTGTTTTTTGATTATTCATTTCAAGTCAATTCAAATGTTAAAACTGCTTGTTTATGTTCAGTTCTGAGAGTTACTAATTTCCATGCTAACAAAGATCAAGTCTTGTTCTTAATTATGTGCTTATTCTTTATGACGGATATATATATATATATATATATATATATATATATATATATATATATATATATATTTATATTGGGACTCTTTTGGTAATGTGCTACGAGAAATTTTTCATAAGTTGAGTATGCGAATAATTAGCCCAATACACAATGTGTTAGTTGTTGTGATGTTCTAGTACAAAAGAGGAAAGTTTTGTCCCAGCAGATAGCCATTACACAAGTCCAATAGTTGGCACTGCCACTGGTAAGATGATACTTTTCTAGGAATATGGTTCAACTTTGGAGAAACATTTTCATTTACAAATGTGATATTTAATATAGTGCTTATCTGAATACTACAAGTTATGCAAAATTACATCTCTAGTGAATTTAACATTCTAATCATTGTACACTATCACACTTGCTTTTGTATAGACCTTGCTGAAATTTGCAGAGAGAGAATGCCTCTGAAAGATTGATTCAATTTAGTGAGTGAAAATTATATACTATTTGGATGGTTTTGTTTTTCCATACAACTTTTATTTGAGCTTTTAAAATCCTAGAAACACTGTCCCATTCAATGTAAGGAAGAAATTTGAGGTTTGAAGCAATTTGAAGAGATTGGCATCCACTTTTTCATTATGTCATCTGGTCTGAAATTTGTATTGACATGAATGAGAAGCCTCATTCATCCTTTTAAGCCCAGAATGTTGCTTGATGTTATAGGTCTTTTTCCATTTTTATCAATGCAATTTGATTTTCTAGGTTTCTTGGTCAGGATATTCAACATGTTTGTAGTAGCCCTCCATCTATGATAACTTCATGTTGTTTTTCGAGTGTGGGAGGTAAGGTATTGTTTTATTTTAATTTGTTTTATTATTGTTTTGGGTCTAGGTAACGATTTTAGCATTTGATTTACTCAATTTTTAAATGCTTTTAATTACTTTATACATTAAAATGAATTATTGTGTAAATAGGGTACTATGATAAATGAACACCATTGCAATAAATAATAATATGATAAATAGATTAAAATACAATGCATTAATGTGTTAGTTTCTAATCAAGATCTAAATATAGAATATTGCATGTGAGTATTGCGATTCAAGTTAGAGAATGCTCCTTAATTTTTTTGAAAACGTCTTCTTTCTGGGAGGAATGACTTTAATTGCATCCCAATTATAATTGGTTGCAGATGAGCTTTGTTGGTGGCATGTAACGGTTTTGGTAACCGCTCTGCATGGAGGATTTCAACCGAAATTTTCAAGACTCGGGGAATGAAGGTGAGAGGGGGGAAAGAGTTTACGGGGTGGATATGATGGAAGATCCGGGATGTTATGAATTTGTGCAGAGGAGTTCGCAGGTTTTGGGCGTTGCAAAAAGGAAAGGTGTTAAGGAATTTCGGTGATTCAAAAACAAGATCGAAATGCAGAAGGTTTGTGGGAAAATATTTTCCAGATTTAATAGAGCAGATCGAAATGATTTGAAAACACGATAGGAGGGGGTGCATATAAGCCATCAATGATATCAAGAGTTGCTTGCAAGGAACCAATTCAGAGCCGACTGCATGGCTTGAAGAAAATTCATAGAGGACTCAGCAGGATACTAAAAGTCTTTCGTCAAAACTGGTGGCTGGCTCCCCACGGTATGCATTATGTAATTTTTAACTCCTCTCTCCTCATAGCTTTATATTTCATGGAGGTATCGTGTTCAGTCACCCTTTATAATTATTCATTGTTAAATCTTGCAAATCTGCCGATTTCATGTGCTTGTAAGTTTCTGAAACCCACAGCTGTGGAAATTGGCTTTATGTCTGTTTATGGCAACTGCTTAAAAGTTCCTCAAGTAGTCCTAAAACATTGAGCCTTATCTTTGTTTGCACATAATGTATTCATATCTGGCGTAGCTTTTATTTCAACTTCTATGTTTGAAAAACTATCCCTTTGATTTTGCTTCAAAGGATGTTCTCACTCTGTCCCCAAGATAGCCATCACGGGCATGAAGGTCAACCGTGCGCACCTTATAACCAGCTTCTTATGTAATGTTTAAAAGGTTACTAATGAGAGAAGTATCCGTGGCCCTCACTCGCCAACCTTCTCGACTGCATGCACCTTGAACATTTACAACGCTTTTAGAGTTGGGGGCATTCATGAGAACTTCACTAATTCATCGATTTTGAAGATTTCGAGACCTTCCTTGCAAAGTCCTGTTTGCGCACATTCTGCAGTATTGGAAAATAGAATGGGTTAGAGTGTTTCTTTAATTTTGAGAGCTTCTTTGAAAAATCCATTCCTTCTTTGCACTTAACCTGCGCCCGTGTGCATTCCTTGAGTTCACATTTCTTTGAGGAAACTCTGTCAAATGTTTCACATGCTTTGGCTATGATCAGCATTTTGCATACATGTTTTCGTGGACATCTACAAATCAACATCTCATAGAATTCCTCTATCCTTTGTATTTTGATGAATGTCTTTAACCTATTCCAAAGCTCCCTTGTTGGCACGGTAGATAGGATGCGGGCATCAGACATTTTCATCTGCTAATTTGCACTTGATTGAAAGTATCTTGAGTTTTTTTCTTTTTCCCCACCCACGTTATGCATGCTCTGCTAGCATCGCTTTCCATGGGTTTTGTAGGATGCATAGGTTTAAATAATATCTCTGATTTCATTGTCAACCAGTCCAAGCTGCGACACTTGAACATAATATGAAGTTTAAATGATTAAATAACCGGTTGATTTTACTGTCAATCTATCACAGTTGCAGCACTTGAAAATAATGAAAATAATGCAAGTAGATGGCGATATTTCCAAATTCCAATATTCACTTTCTTATATACCTGGCAACCTGTCACAGTTTCTGCATTTAGAGTTGAGGCATTGTACAGAATTAAATAGCTTCCCTGAAACCATCGACCACCTTTCACAGCTGCAGATTTTAGACTTACAAGTTGTAGTAAATTAAATAGTCTCTTTAATTCCATTGTCAACCTGTCTTAGCCATGCACCCTCATATCTTCTCTTGTCACTGCTCTTGTAGTTTCCTCTCTGGAGGATTCTTAAATTAGAATGGAGGAGGTTTTGGAATGGCTCATGACACTCACCCTTTGGACACCTTTGGTAGGCGTTGTTATGCTGGGCAGTCGATATTTATTTGCTTTAATCTTTTCTTTCTGCTTTGCATGATAATATGACTTGATATGTTCTGAGGCATGGTTTTGTAGATAGAAAAGCTTTCCTTTTAGGTTAGTAATTGTTTATAATGATGGTCACGTATCATTCAATTGAAACTCTAACCATACGAATCTTATGGTCAGACAGGAATGTAACTTTCAGTCCCCCATTTTTGCCTTTTGCATTGTATATTGTGAGGAGATTAAAATCTGGGTTATTCAAATAATTGTAAACTATAAATATACTGCTTTATTACCATCTTTGTATGATAAACTAGAGGTCTTATTTATAGGTTAATACACTCAGTTGAAATGCAAATAAGGTCTTTGGAATGTTTTGTAATTTAGATAATTTGTAATTTATATAATAATAATAATAATACTTAAGTATTTTGGACTAGAGGAATATATATATATATATAATGAATGAATTTAATAGTTGTGTTAAGTAAGCACTTGAAGAAGTTGAAGATAAAAGTTTTCAAATCGGACGTGTTCTTCTTTCTATGATGGTAAAATTTGGTCTTTTTGTAGTTAGTGTTAGATAAAAGATGGTTTATATTATTAGGGTGAAATGGATTAGAAAATATTATTTAAAAGAGTATAAAATTTAGGGCATAGCACTTATAGTAAAATGCTAATTTGACAACGAGGTAGCTACTAGAGAATTCAACTATATTAAAATGACATCAAGATTAATGTTGTGGATGATGGTTTATAGCAAATGATGAGCTTAGTAATATTACGTCAATTAGAAGAATTAATTTGAAATAGGAAGAAATTATAATGTCAGTTTGAAGGAAGGTCTTTTTCTTAATAAACATATTCTTACCCCCTCATAGGTTGATTATGATTGGCTAATGGATACTCTTGGAAAATAGGTAATGAAATCTTACATGCTTATTTTTGAGACCTAGGAATTGTTATGTGAAATGAACATTTTTGTATAAACATTCATTCATGTAATTGTGTGACGTGAATATTAGTGTGATTGTTTTATATTTATAAGTTTATGAAGTAGATAGGGATATATTGAAGATATGAAAATTTCTTTGTTAGCATAGTTTTATTTTGGTAATGAGGAGAATTCAGAGTTGTAAGAGTTGATTGTTTATATTTGGATAAATGTAGGGTTTATGTAAAATAGATGATTTTCTAAATGATGACTATCTCCATATTCCCTTCTTCGTAAATTCTCTATAAGGATGCTTACTTGTTTTCACGATTGATTTGATGATTTGAGCCGGTTGATTTGTATCAAGTTGATTATGTATTTTAGTTTTGTTTATGGAGGGAGCTCATTGGTGTCATAAGGTTGTGATTAGATTTTGGTCCTTGCAGGTGGATAGAAAGTGTTTGTTTGATTATTGTTGTTCCTTAAGTGTATCCCCGTGTTTGATGATTGTTATGATGAATTTATTTCGATGTATCTTTTGAGTTGTATGGTTTTCATAGGTGATTTTATTCATTGGGTTCACAGTTGGTTAATGTTAACTTTGTCATGATTGATGGTTCTACTTGATGAGTCAAACTGAAAAGTTCTTTGAATTATGGGTATTCCAAGAGGAGAAAATAGAGGTTTCCCTTGGATTCTCGATTTAGTTCGTATTGAAGTTGTTGGTGTTGTTGAGTGGAGTCGTTGATCTTATTTTGGTGTATTTTCTCATTATTTATATTGGAAATAGTTCTTTAAGGTTTTGCTTTTATTGTTGTCAGATTTTCATGGGGACACCCTAGTGTAACTTTATGAGAATCTTCCAGAGGTTTATTTTAGTATTGGTTAATGTTCCTCCTTTTATGTGCCCTTGTTGTGGCAAATTTTTTGGTTTCATGTTTTTGAAAGGGTTGTACAGGAATCATGGAGATTTTTTATTATGTATTTATGGCAAGATGGGTAATGCCTTGCATGCTGCTCTGTTGTGATATAATGTTCTTGTTATGTTGTACAACCCTTGGATTTTGGTTTTTATGTTTTGAGTGTCTAGAGAGAGAGAGTGGCTCTATAGTGGTCGGCGCACAAAGGGCGCCAGGATAGCCCTCGTTAGAGTGAAATTAAAAAGTGATAATTTAAATAATTAATTAGGGGGTGGGTAGAATCACATTAAAAAGATAATTGATGCCTCGTCCGCCGTTTAGTGCTATCACAGCTAAAGGGGATTGAGAAGGCCGTGGTTGGCAAGATCGTTACCTTGTCTTCATGAAAGGTTAACGATTCCGCATGAGCAACCCTATGGAGCAGCTCCTTGAGATAGGTAGTCTGGATAACCATAGATGGAGGCGGCTCCTAGCGCTCAGATTGTCTGGATAATTCGTCAGTAGATGGAGGCGGCACCTTGCGATAGGTAGTCTGGAGAATCCATGTTAAGCCATGCGATGACACTCTCCTCTAACACTCCTTATTATGTTGCTTCTTTGGAAATCCTCTGGAAGTGGTCCTTTGTCTTGAATTGATGAAACATAATTGTTTGAAATGATTTATGATTTTACCCTATTTTATCTATGGTGTATTTTGTGGTCTTGTGTAAATCTTGTGAATGTTTGGGTTTTGACCTTGTACTCTTATGGTACTGTGATATGATGTTATTGTATTGTATCATTGCGATTCAGAATTGTGATATGTTTATTAATTCAGCTTGATTTGGAAGTGTTTTATGATCTTCCTTTGGATTACTTGTTTACTGGTCATTGCTTTGAGTTATATGATGAGTTTTTTTGACTCTTGGATGTGGTTGGATTGTGTCATTGTAATTTCTGAGTGTTATGATACTTTTGTATGACGTTGAGTCTTGTGGTTCTCTGTTGGATGTTCTTGGTTGAGGTCTCTTTCTTGTTAGCTCCTAGCATGGGGGGTGGGTCTTCGGACTCACATGGTCGGGTGGAACGTGCTAAGCTCCCCATTGGGTCCCTAGTCGAGGATCGAGAGGTGCGGATTGGTGCTGTTGCAGCGAATCCAGAGTTGTATCTGTCTTGGAGCCAGTTTTGATACTCGTATTTCTCTAATTATTGTATCATGGCATCTTGTGTATGGTTTCCATTCATATTTGGAACACTTTTGTATCATTGTACTTCTTAAACATTGTACTGTAATGTAATGTAACATTAAACCTCGTGTGGATATTGGCCATGGTGATTGTTATTTAATGTGTTAAGTTAATCATGTATATGCTGTATTTATGTTTTCAGATGGCTTCTTATCAATGAATTTTTCATGTATGTGTTGTAGTTGTTATTGTTTACTTTATATCTTTGGGTTTATTCTTTGTTGTTGTTATATGGATCTAAGTCGCGTAATGACTCCTCGTGTACCCCAAGGGATGTATGAGTTAATGAATCTATTTAGATGAAATTCATGTTATGACTTAATATGTATTACATGTATGTTATGTTTACTTAAAAAATAAAATAAAATTGTGCGGTAATTTTTGTGTGTTTGTCCTTTGGGGTTCGCACGGCGGGGCGTTACATCATTGGTATCAGAGCATAGGTTCATACACTGAGCACTATTTGTGCTCACTATGTAACCTTGCGCTTAGACCCGTGCATCTTGAGTTTCACTTTTCTGTTGTCATTGTTGTGAACCTGAGTTTCTTCTGTTAACCAGTGTCAGGTCGATGGTGCAGGAAACCGATTGAAAGGATAGGACCCGCGGTGTAGTGCGCAATGCACCGATATCCTTCCAGTTGGGGATGCTCTATGGACCCTTGAGTTTTAGTGTGATGTGTTTCTTGGTGATGTGTTATGTGTGTGAATATGTTAAGTTTGTGTGGAATTTGCGATTTTGTTGTCCTTGAATGGTGAATTATGTTTCCTTGAATCTGTGAAGGTGTAAAATTTTGCCCTTTTTATTGAAATTGATGTGAGATTTGGTGTTGAATAATGGTTAACATGGAGTTCTTTGGGTGAAAATTATGAGTTTTAATGAAAATGTGAGGTTTTGTAGAGAATTATTCTATGATTTTTAGCAGAATATGGTATTTTGAAGTTAAGATGCAACTTGAATGATTGGTGCTAATGCGCAATGTTCTATGGTAGCTTTTGATTTACAGGAACTTGGCTTCAAAAACGTAGTGATGAAGGTAAAGTAATTGTAATATGTAGGTATAGATACTCATTATTTCAAGTAGTAGTTCCTTTTGATATAGTAGATGACTTAGGTTATGGTTAGTATCTTTATGCGAATATTGCCTAACTAGTAAGAAGTAAACTGTTTACGAGTTACTAGAATTGTTTTGACTATTATGTGTAGTTAGTGGGAGGGACAGTGTGGTATCACTCGCTCGCGAGTGCCCTACTATGCTGGGATTTCCTCTCATGATGTATTTGTGATATATATATGTATTGTACACAACGTTTGTTTGCATGCAGGATTGCAGGAATTAAGTCTTGATTCCACCTGCATTGTCAGGACTGGGCGAGCATCGTAAACACCCAATGGGCTTGATGTTGAACATAGGAGCTGACAAGAAATTTTCCTCAACTTAGTTTGTTCACTCCATCATAGTGTTTTGAAAATTAGTTTGGTTGCAACCCCGTTACTATTAACATTTTGGTATCAATTCCTTATTGTTGGTTTGTTAATTTTCGTTGCTTACTTGATGACGTTTAATTGATGATTTGACTTGTGGTGTTGAGGTGCTTATGATCATGGATATTGTTGTGTTATCGTGTTTATGCTTAGGGCTCGACTTCCAGGAGTAAGTCAAAGCCTAGGGGGGGAGGATGTAGTAGCCCTCCATCTATGATAACGTCATGTTGTTTTTCGAGTGTGGGAAGTAAGGTATTGTTTCATTTTAATTTGTTTTATTATTGTTTTGGGTCTAGGTAACGATTTTAGCATTTGATTTACTCAATTTTTAAATGCTTTTAATTACTTTATACATTAAAATGAATTATTGTGTAAATAGGGTACTATGATAAATGAACACCATTGCAATAAATAATAATATGATAAATAGATTAAAATACAATGCATTAATGTGTTAGTTTCTAATCAAGATCTAAATATAGAATATTGCATGTGAGTATTGCGATTCAAGTTAGAGAATGCTCCTTAATTTTTTTGAAAACATCTTCTTTCTGGGAGGAATGACTTTAATTGCATCCCAATTATAATTGGTTGCGGATGAGCTTTGTTGGTGGCATGTAACGGTTCTGGTAACCGCTCTGCATGGAGGATTTCAACCAAAATTTTCAAGACTCGGGGAACAAAGGTGAGAGGGGGGAAAGAGTTTACGGGGTGGATATGATGGAAGATCCGGGATGTTATGAATTTGTGCAGAGGAGTTCGCAGGTTTTGGGCGTTGCAAAAAGGAAAGGTGTTAAGGAATTTCGGTGATTCAAAAACAAGATCGAAATGCAGAAGGTTTGTGGGAAAATATTTTCCAGATTTAATAGAGCAGATCGAAATGATTTGAAAACACGATAGGAGGGGGTGCATAGAAGCCATCAATGATATCAAGAGTTGCTTGCAAGGAACCAATTCAGAGCCGACTGCATGGCTTGAAGAAAATTCATAGAGGACTCAGCAGGATACTAAAAGTCTTTCGTCAAAACTGGTGGCTGGCTCCCCACGGTATGCATTATGTAATTTTTAATTCCTCTCTCCTCATAGCTTTATATTTCATGGAGGTATCGTGTTCAGTCACCCTTTATAATTATTCATTGTTAAATCTTGCAAATTTGCCGATTTCATGTGCTTGTAAGTTTCTGAAACCCACAGCTGTGGAAATTGGCTTTATGTCTGTTTATGGCAACTGCTTAAAAGTTCCTCAAGTAGTCCTAAAACATTGAGCCTTATCTTTGTTTGCACATAATGTATTCATATTTGGCATAGCTTTTATTTCAGCTTCTATGTTTGACAAACTATCCCTTTGATTTTGCTTCAAAGGATGTTCTCACTCTGTCCCCAAGATAGCCATCACGGGCATGAAGGTCAACCGTGTGCACCTTATAACCAGCTTCTTATGTAATGTTTAAAAGGTTACTAATGAGAGAAGTATCCGTGGCCCTCACTCGCCAACCTTCTCGACTGCATGCACCTTGAACATTTACAACGCTTTTAGAGTTGGGGGCGTTCATGAGAACTTCACTAATTCATCGATTTTGAAGATTTCGAGACCTTCCTTGCAAAGTCCTGTTTGCGCACATTCTGCAGTATTGGAAAATAGAATGGGTTAGAGTGTTTCTTTAATTTTGAGAGCTTCTTTGAAAAATCCATTCCTTCTTTGCACTTAACCTGCGCCCGTGTGCATTCCTTGAGTTCACATTTCTTTGAGGAAACTCTGTCAAATGTTTCACATGCTTTGGCTATGATCAACATTTTGCATACATGTTTTCGTGGACATCTACAAATCAACATCTCATAGAATTCCTCTATCCTTTGTATTTTGATGAATGTCTTTAACCTATTCCAAAGCTCCCTTGTTGGCACGGTAGATAGGATGCGGGCATCAGACATTTTCATCTGCTAATTTGCACTTGATTGAAAGTATCTTGAGTTTTTTTCTTTTTCCCCACCCACGTTATGCATGCTCTGCTAGCGTCGCTTTCCATGGGTTTTGTAGGATGCATAGGTTTAAATAATACCTCTGATTTCATTGTCAACCAGTCCAAGCTGCGACACTTGAACATAATATGAAGTTTAAATGATTAAATAACCGGTGGATTTTACTGTCAATCTATTACAGTTGCAGCACTTGAAAATAATGAAAATAATGCAAGTAGATGGCGATATTTCCAAATTCCAATATTCACTTTCTTATATACCTGGCAACCTGTCACAGTTTCTGCATTTAGAGTTGAGGCATTGTACAGAATTAAATAGCTTCCCTGAAACCATCGACCACCTTTCACAGCTACAGATTTTAGACTTACAAGTTGCAGTAAATTAAATAGTCTCTTTAATTCCATTGTCAACCTGTCTTAGCCGCGCACCCTCATGTCTTCTCTTGTCACTGCTCTTATAGTTTCCTCTCTGGAGGATGCTTAAATTAGAATGGAGGAGGTTTTGGAATGGCTCATGACACTCACCCTTTGGACACCTTTGGTAGGCGTTGTTATGCTGGGCAGTCGATATTTATTTGCTTTAATCTTTTCTTTCTGCTTTGCATGATAATATGACTTGATATGTTCTGAGGCATGGTTTTGTAGATAGAAAAGCTTTCCTTTTAGGTTAGTAATTGTTTATAATGATGGTCACATATCATTCAATTGAAACTCTAACCATACGAATCTTATGGTCAGACAGGAATGTAACTTTCAGTCCCCCATTTTTGCCTTTTGCATTGTATATTGTGAGGAGATTAAAATCTGGGTTATTCAAATAATTGTAAACTATAAATATACTGCTTTATTACCATCTTTGTATGATAAACTAGAGGTCTTATTTATAGGTTAATACACTCAGTTGAAATGCAAATAAGGTCTTTGGAATGTTTTGTAATTTAGATAATTTGTAATTTATATAATAATAATAATAATAATACTTAAGTATTTTGGACTAGAGGAATATATATATATATATAATGAATGAATTTAATAGTTGTGTTAAGTAAGCACTTGAAGAAGTTGAAGATAAAAGTTTTCAAATCGGACGTGTTCTTCTTTCTATGATGGTAAAATTTGGTCTTTTTGTAGTTAGTGTTAGATAAAAGATGGTTTATATTATTAGGGTGAAATGGATTAGAAAATATTATTTAAAAGAGTATAAAATTTAGGGCATAGCACTTATAGTAAAATGCTAATTTGACAAGGAGGTAGCTACTAGAGAATTCAACTATATTAAAATGACATCAAGATTAATGTTGTGGATGATGGTTTATAGCAAATGATGAGCTTAGTAATATTACGTCAATTAGAAGAATTAATTTGAAATAGGAAGAAAGTATAATGTCAGTTTGAAGGAAGGTCTTTTTCTTAATAAACATATTCTTACCCCCTCATAGGTTGATTATGATTGGCTAATGGATACTCTTGGAAAATAGGTAATGAAATCTTACATGCTTATTTTTGAGACCTAGGAATTGTTATGTGAAATGAACATTTTTGTATAAACATTCATTCATGTAATTGTGTGACGTGAATATTAGTGTGATTGTTTTATATTTATAAGTTTATGAAGTAGATAGGGATATATTGAAGATATGAAAATTTCTTTGTTAGCATAGTTTTATTTTGGTAATGAGGAGAATTCAGAGTTGTAAGAGTTGATTGTTTATATTTGGATAAATGTAGGGTTTATGTAAAATAGATGATTTTCTAAATGATGACTATCTCCATATTCCCTTCTTCGTAAATTCTCTATAAGGATGCTTACTTGTTTTCACGATTGATTTGATGATTTGAGCCGGTTGATTTGTATCAAGTTGATTATGTATTTTAGTTTTGTTTATGGAGGGAGCTCATTGGTGTCATAAGGTTGTGATTAGATTTTGGTCCTTGCAGGTGGATAGAAAGTGTTTGTTTGATTATTGTTGTTCCTTAAGTGTATCCCCGTGTTTGATGATTGTTATGATGAATTTATTTCGATGTATCTTTTGAGTTGTATGGTTTTCATAGGTGATTTTATTCATTGGGTTCACAGTTGGTTAATGTTAACTTTGTCATGATTGATGGTTCTCCTTGATGAGTCAAATTGAAAAGTTCTTTGAATTATGGGTATTCCAAGAGGAGAAAATAGAGGTTTCCCTTGGATTCTTGATTTAGTTCGTATCGAAGTTGTTGGTGTTGTTGAGTGGAGTTGTTGATCTTATTTTGGTGTATTTTCTCATTATTTATATTGGAAATAGTTCTTTAAGGTTTTGCTTTTATTGTTGTCAGATTTTCATGGGGAAACCCTAGTGTAACTTTATGAGAATCTTCCAGAGGTTTATTTTACTATTGGTTAATGTTCCTCCTTTTATGTGCCCTTGTTGTGGCAAATGTTTTGGTTTCATGTTTTTGAAAGGGTTGTACGGGAATCATGGAGATTTTTGATTATGTATTTATGGCAAGATGGGTAATGCCTTGCATGCTGCTCTGTTGTGATATAATGTTCTTGTTATGTTGTACAACCCTTGGATTTTGGTTTTATGTTTTGAGTGTCTAGAGAGAGAGAGTGGCTCTAAGTGGGTGGTCGGCGCACAAAGGGGCGCCAGGATAGCCCTCGTTAGAGTGAAATTAAAAAGTGATAATTTAAATAATTAATTAGGGGGTGGGTAGAATCACATTAAAAAGATAATTGATGCCTCGTCCGCCGTTTAGTGCTATCACAGGCTAAAGGGGATTGAGAAGGCCGTGGTTGGCAAGATCGTTACCTTGTCTTCATGAAAGGTTAACGATTCCACATGAGCAACCCTATGGAGCAGCTCCTTGAGATAGGTAGTCTGGATAACCATAGATGGAGGCGGCTCCTAGCACTCAGATTGTCTGGATAATTCGTCAGTAGACGGAGGCGGCACCTTGCGATAGGTAGTCTGGAGAATCCATGTTAAGCCATGCGATGACACTCTCCTCTAACACTCCTTATTATGTTGCTTCTTTGGAAATCCTTTGGAAGTGGTCCTTTGTCTTGAATTGATGAAACATAATTGTTTGAAATGATTTATGATTTTACCCTATTTTATCTATGGTGTATTTTGTGGTCTTGTGTAAATCTTGTGAATGTTTGGGTTTTGACCTTGTACTCTTATGGTATTGTGATATGATGTTATTGTATTGTATCATTGTGATTCATAATTGTGATATGTTTATTAATTCAGCTTGATTTGGAAGTGTTTTATGATCTTCCTTTGGATTACTTGTTTACTGGTCATTGCTTTGAGTTATATGATGATTTTTTTTGACTCTTGGATGTGGTTGGATTGTGTCATTGTAATTTCTGAGTGTTATGATACTTTTGTATGACGTTGAGTCTTGTGGTTCTCTGTTGGATGTTCTTGGTTGAGGTCTCTTTCTTGTTAGCTCCTAGCACGGGGGGTGGGTCTTCAGACTCACATGGTCGGGTGGAACGTGCTAAGCACCCCATTGGGTCCCTAGTCGAGGATATAGAGGTGCGGATTGGTGCTGTTGCAGCGACTCCAGAGTTGTATCTGTCTTGGAGCCAGTTTTGATACTTGTATTTCTCTAATTATTGTATCATGGCATCTTGTGTATGGTTTCCATTCATATTTGGAACACTTTTGTATCATTGTACTTCTTAAACATTGTACTGTAATGTAATGTAACATTAAACCTCGTGTGGATATTGGCCATGGTGATTGTTATTTAATGTGTTAAGTTAATCATGTATATGTTGTATTTATGTTTTCAGATGGCTTCTTATCAATGAATTTTTCATGTATGTGTTGTAGTTGTTATTGTTTAATTTATATCTTTGGGTTTATTCTTTGTTGCTGTTATATGGATCTAAGTCGCGTAATGACTCCTCGTGTACCCCAAGGGATGTATGAGTTAATGAATCTATTTAGATGAAATTCATGTTATGACTTAATATGTATTACATGTATGTTATGTTTACTTAAAAAAAAAAAAAAAATTGTGCGGTAATTTTTGTGTGTTTGTCCTTTGGGGTTCACACGGCGGGGCGTTACAATGTTGACCATCTTGTGCAAGCTTTTTTATTTCACTCTCACTTCCCATTTTGCCACATGTGAATTTGCAAAGTGCACTTACCATCTATGCCCTAGCTACACTGCTATTCCTTAGCATTCCTACAAGTTGCTTTGTTCTATCTTTGTGTCTATTTAGGTACTCAGATCTTGTGCCATGCCTTGCTTACTCAGACATTTTATCCCTTTTGGATGCATTCTGATATGCACATTTCTTGCTGAATGCATACTCATAGCTCTTATTAGTGCACACCACTTTACAGATCCACAGTTGTGATATGACTTGGCCAAATTCCAGACTGATATATGTTAGCACATCTTAGTATTAATTCTGGAAAAGGATTCGAACTAACCCAAATTTTTTGTTACTCACCTTCTTGCAACCAAATAGTTACCTGCATTATTGGGCCTTGTTTGCATTCTCATTTTCTTTTTTTCTTGTATAGAAGCTTAGAAAGTTAACAATTTTAAGACTATATATCTCGTCTTGTATATTTTTGTAACAACATTAATTTATAATTTTAAAATTCTCGATTCCCTTTCTTTGAATTTTCTTGTTACATGTGCAATTTCTCTTTTTGCTTGCTTAAACAATCCAAATTTCTCATAAGTCATAATAACCATGAGACTTCTTAGGACACACTTGTCTATTGCATTACCATGGGATTGGAAGCCAATATGATATTTTTTTAATCATGTTATATCTCTGTAACACCTTATGCCTATTTGGGTGATCTAAAGGCTAAAAGATTGTCTATTGACTTACTTTTGCCCTGTGATTGCTTTGAAGTCAAACTCAACTCAGATCAAAATTAAGTGAAACAATAGCTTGCTAAAAATTTGTTCATACTCACCTTCAGTGAAAAACTTGTCAAACAAATAATTTATTCTTGTAACTTATACGCAAAAAATAGTTTGATTTATATTGGTTAGATGGGGTATGCAATGAGGGAAATGATTGTCCATCCATTGTGGTCAAGAATATGACCTTTTATTCTCAAGTTTGGGCTTTTATGGGGAACATTTAATCTTGTGGACAAGGTCCATTGATTGGTTGAGGGACCATTGTAGATTGAATGTTCATCAATTGATTTGCATTGAAACTTTGGAAAAGCTCATCTGGAAACATAAAGATGCTTATAAGATATAATAAATAGTTGTCTTCTATAATTATTTTTTATGCTTCTTATTCAACTAGTATATTATATTTCAAATTTGTACTATTTATGGTAGTTTTGTTTAACATAAGCATGATATGCGATATTTTGAGATTAATTCATGTTTCTAGGTTGCAAATATGTACATATTTATGGTTTTTATATGTTTTTTTATGAATGCAACCGACTCATTTTTTTGCTAAATTGGCATAGTATACCCATGTATAGTCTGATTCTGATTCTGATTCTGAAACTTAGAAAAAAGCTAGAGTGACATTGCTTTAATTGCATTTGAATGGATAAGTGGTGAATGCCATAAAATAGTTGCAAGATACTAGTGTGTGTTGTCCCTATTTTAAGACTTATCGCAACCACTTTGTGTGTGAATGTGTTGTAGTAGATGATTGGAGTTTTTCCACAATTATTGCAAAATCAACATGTTTTTATTGCCATTGTCAAGGATCAAGTCCATCAATCTTTCTTTGGCTTGGCAGCAATGAGTAAAAAGATCTCGATTTTTTGAATAGTTGCATTGACCACAATGATTAGTTGGAGATTACATACTTGAATCTTTGAATCTCTATATGTGACTTCCCTTCAACTAAAAGGGTTTTTTTCTTCTTACATTGAAGCACAAAGTGTGCTTATGATAAGCACAATACTTTTTCCCATTGCTAGATAGAGGCATCAAAATCTTTGTTCTTGCTCTCGAAAGAATTTCTATTTTGTGGTGCATGTCATAGGAGTTGGTACAGGCAAAAAATGTGCTCTTCTTTTAGGATGCAAAAGATTGGGTGGGTCATGTAGTTCTCTTTTGGTTTTTTGGTTTCCATACTAGAAGCAAGTTGGAATGTATGTTTTAAGGAAGTGATGGCGAAAAGCTCTAACACCTTGTGGACATGCAACTGAATTTTCCAATTTATTTCTCAATTGAGTGTTTGAATCCTAGATGAAGATAGAGCTGCCATGGAAAAGACATTTGTTTTAGCAGAGTTAGTTAAATTTTTGTGGAATAGCTTCTTTGAAAAGTTTGAACTTTGTATAGTTAGCTGCTATATTGTGGGCAGAAGTTTGGAATGAGATTGCTGATACTGTCCTTGACTATTGCTATATATTATGACTCAATAATCTTCAACTACATATTAACCAAGCTGAAAATTCAAGCATCCAAAAAATTCAAGCATCCAACTTTTCCCTATCTATTGTATCATTGAAACAGGGAATGGATATCTTGGAGTCCAACTTGAAATGAAGCTGTACAATGTAGAGGTGGTGGATATGTGTTTTGATGTCACGTCAAGACCTATTTAAATCTGCTTGACATTTCTTGCATAAGTTTGATCTTAAATTGATTTTAGTTGTAAGTATTTGGAACATATGAGAACTCTAGGCTATGCCCAAATACTAATTTGTTGGTTGAGGATTGGGGTTCAGATAAGGCAGTTTGTGGTTCAATACATGATCCCAAAATGGATCGGTCAAAATTTGTGACACTTTGCTAAGTCACTTCTTGAAGACTTTTTCATGAACTAGACACAAGACAAGACCCAACTACTAAGACAAATAATATATAACTATCAAAAGCTTGTTCTATATACTCTTCATTATGTAATAAATAGCTGGGACCAAAGAATCTAGTTGTTGGTAGTACAAGCCCAAGTCCATGCACAATGCTTGTAATTGATCATTCAAAATACATCCTGGTTTGTTATTGTATGTGAAATTAGAAGGTTCAAGTGAAGATAAAATATTTATGATGAAAGGTGATAATTACATGGAGGGAGGTTCATCACCACCACTAGTGATTATTCTATGGGTCACATATGGAATTTTCTTCACCAAACATTATTGTAGGAGTATTGGTTCTTCCATATAACATCTCTTATGTTAGGGTTCTTTTCATTTTGTGTTTGGCAATTTTTGGTTCTTTAAAGACTTGTATTATATCTTTCCTTAGTGCATCAGGTGAACACATGCCTTTTTCTCTTTGTTAGGATTCAATATTTTGAATTTTCCAAAGGTTTAATTCCATGTTGTTTGGGTGGTCACCTTCTATTTTGTCTTGTAGCATCAAAGTAATCCTTCCACACATCATCTCTTTAGGAGCTTTTTTTAAGGTTGTATTTTTGTTTGCATTTTATTTTTCACCTCCCAATGCAACACAAAATGAAACAGATGTATGGTAGAAACACTCTTCGAATTCAAAGGGGAAGCTCCCTTGAGACCCAAAACTAACCTAAACCCAAACCTAAATAATATGTACTCGCCATTTACAATTTGCGTAGATGTATTTTTTGGGTTTGTTCATGTTTAGTAAACAAAACTAAAGGTGTGTAGACAAAACTAAAGGTGTCTTTTTGGATTTTCACATAGGGAAAAAGGTTGACATGCACTTTGACTTTGAGATTTTGGATTAAAAGTATACTTGACAACAATTACCATGCTCATGTTGTTTAGCTAAAGTTAGGCATTGAGCAGTGCATTCCATTTGTTGGTTTTTTCCCTAGAACTCACCAATCAAAATTGACAACCTTGAATATTTTGAAACCCTAAGGTTTAATAGCAAGCAGTTTTCTTGTGTGTTTTGACTGATGCAATTGTCGAACAAAATTTCACACGATCCATTACAACACAGTTCCCTTCTCTAAATCTTCATGACACTTTTGAAAGCCTAACATCTATCCTTTGTTATTTCAGCAAGTTTGCAACACTAACTTCTAGGATGATTTCACCTTGAAAAAAATTGACTGAAGAGTGGAGGAGGTGATAATCTAATGTTATTTGTTTTTATGATAACTGAGCATGCTGAAAACTGCTATATCCAATTATAAACCTTGTTGATGATGACTGAAATCCAGGAAACTTTATGTGACATAAGAATCAAGGGTTTGAATGCCGATGTCTATAAATTGATCAAAAACCTTAAGTGTAGCTAATATGTTTGAAAATTTGAATTCTATAGGAGATAAATTCCCATTCAAGGGAGAAAATATGCTTGAAGATGAATGAAAATGGCTGGGGACAATGAAAGTCCTTCTGAAATCAGGTGGTTCTTATCAAGAATTGATGAAAAATTTGCTCAAAAGTGATGAAGATTGTTGAACTTAGGTGTTGTGAATAATGATTGCTTCCCTATGACATTGAAACTCAATGGTGTCTGCTGGAATGATCGAATTTCAATGGAAGTCACTGGATAATACTACTGAAACTCAACAACCATGAAGATTGTTGTTAAAAGCCCTGCAGATTTGCTGCTACTGAATGGAAGGAAGCAGAAAATGTAATGAGCAAGTTATTTCAATCTCCAATTGCTTCCATATAGAATGTTTTTCCTGCCTTTGATGTGCTATTTAAAAAATGAGTTCTTACCAAAAGGGCGGGTTTCTATTTAGACCAGATTGCTACTGTAGGACATTGAAACTCAGTGGTGCTTGCTGGTATGATTGAATGCCAATGGAAGTCACTAGATTTTGCTACTGAAACTCAACAACCATGAAGACTGTTGTTCCAATTTGCTGCTGCCAAATGGAAGGAAGAAGACAACACATCAAGCAAGCTATTTCAGTCTCCAATGGCTCAAATATAGAATGCTTTTTTTTCCTTTGATATGCTATTTAAAAACTAAATTTTTTACCAAAACGAGCAAAATTCTATTTATAGCAGATTGACTTTTTGAAATCAAAATTTGAACTCCTTTTGTATTGGCACACCTATTAATAGTTAGCTTTTACTTCAAAAATCGTGTCTATTCATAGAGAGGCGTGGTTAAGGCTTGCACAAACTAAAAAACACAAATGTAGTTGGCCTCTTATCCAAGCATGCATGAATTTGAAGCAAGATCTAGTTGGCCCTTATTAGTGACACACATTGGGTAATGAGCTTGCATAATTTTAACTGTGATAGGGTGCACACCTTTCTACTTGAATAGAAACTTTAAATTAGATAAAACAAAGGAACCTTTATATAGGTGCACACCAACATGTAGGGATGCAGTTTTTTTTTGCAAAAAAATGTCTTCTTATCTTGTGGCATATGACTATTTACTATGCCTTCAGATTTGGATTGAACACAAACTGGTTTCCCTTCTATATGGCAAGCACTCAACAATGGCACTGCAAACTTTCAAAAATCTGAACACAAAATTGTTTCCTTCTCATCATGGTGCGCTTGTAATCTATGAATGCACCTTTTTACAACTTAAACCCTCCCATGAATGCACCTTTTTACAACTTAAACCTTGCTCTTCCTCTATTTGGTGTGCGAGTATACGTATATATGCTGTCTTTCGACTTGGTAATAGTGTTTGCTCTTTCTAGTGGAACACACTAGTCAATGTGAATGTAATACTTCACTTAACCCCAACCTGAACCTTAATTAGGCATTTTCTGATAAACTAAGATGCAAGTTTTTTCTTCAAGACTTCCTATTTTCTCAAAAAATCAAGTCCTTTAGACCAATTTTATGTGCATCATCATGCTTTCATAGATTTCAACTTCAAAAGATTTGTATACTTTTGGCCCAGTGTTTTCCCATGTACATGGGAATCAAGTCTTCATCTAAAACCCTTTTTGTCTTCAATGTAAAGCACTCTACTCAGCTGGAGAACATATTTTCATGCCTTGATGAATTTTCACAACCTCTTGATCATTCAGACTCCATTTTTCAATTTGATGAATTTATTTGAAATCTCTAATTGTTGATCTTGCAAAGACATGGATCAAATGACAAGAACAATGTGGGTGGAAAAAAAAAGGTTATAAACACGACTCGTGCTTGACAAGAAAGAAAAGGATTTAGCTTGAAATTTGTCATGATACTAAAATTTTGGTATGGTACAACAATTTTCATTTTCACCATTGATGGTGACAGTTTTTACTTTAATTGGAGATTGATTTCCTATCTTATTGTGTTAAGATTGTTGATCTTATCTATTAATTTATTTCTACTATTTAATAGATTGAATTTTGAAATGAATTTATTTTGAAGTGGCCTTGGACTCTTTTCTACCAGTCATTGACAGACCCATATGAGATACTATGGAAAGACGAGGCTGATAGCTTTGATTTGGTTATCTTTTTGTGCATATATTCGTTATTGTGATGCACATAAGAATCCTTTTTGCATTTTCATTGATAGTGGGCACTCTCAATCTCTTTTTCTATGTTGGTACTTGCTACCATGTTTTGTGCAATTTTTTTGTTTCTACTTTGTTGATACTCACATTACAATCATAGTTTACAACCTTATGTCTGATGCATATGGTGCTTGCAAATCTCAATGTTCTTAGTTATGAAACATTTTTTTTCCCTAGCAGTTTGTCTCATGAAGCAATCCCCCTTTGCTTGCTTTCTTGGATTCTTTGGTATAAGTGCAAAGACTTCATTAAAGCTTTAGCAACATAATTTGTTTTGTTCTGTTATGGATAAAACTAGTGGGAATATTTTTATTTTCCCATGACATTTATATTCATTATTTGTGATAAAAATGCTGAAATGTTCAGGGATTTCACCCACTTTTGGTAGCCCCATTTTCATGTGATGAAGCAACATACCTTAGATAATTCTTGCATCCCTTAAGAAAAATAAGGGATAGTAGAGGTAAGAAAATTATGCATTTTTTGAATGGTTTAGAGGAGTCTTGGAGGTTGGTTAAAACTTAAAAGTGATAAAAATTATGAAAAATGGCATTCACCATAAAGGTCTGTTTGGTTTCAAATGCTTTAATTTGGGCTTGGTGGTAGGTGCTCCACACCTTGATTGTGCTTTGTATTGCAATCCATGGAACCTACAAGTGGTACTACCCCTTAACCTTGTTGGGGGTTGTCACCTCTAAACCCCTGGTCTCATTTTTATTTGTTCTTTAGA
The DNA here is from genome assembly GCA_007258455.2 of Sequoia sempervirens. Taxonomy (NCBI): domain Eukaryota; kingdom Viridiplantae; phylum Streptophyta; class Pinopsida; order Cupressales; family Cupressaceae; genus Sequoia; species Sequoia sempervirens. The sequence continues at coordinate 30,909 of VDFB02172097.1, forward strand.
TCTCTATGATAATAAAATGCCTTTAAATTTAAAAATGTTTTTTTCATTTTTTTTGTATTTTCTATATTTTTTGAAAAAATCTTAATTTGTTGATTTTTACGACAAAAGATTTTTGCTGCTATGGTGTGTCATGGTCAGAGACAGTAGAAATTAGAGAGATGCACATTTTATTGTCTGGTTCATAAAAACTTAAGATAATTTAGAGAAATTCACAAAAAAAAATTGAATAGCTTCATTTGGATTTTGTTGGTCTGAGAAATGGATAAAAAATTGCTTCTAAAACTATTTAGATCTTTCCTTCCCTTGATCAAGCGATAGGAATGTTTAACCTTATTTTGTTTGAGGAAAGATTAGTGCGTGAGGCTTCTTCTATTAGAGAGATATGCAAAACAATGAAAAAATTGAGCTAGGGACACTTCAAGGGATATAAGCTGAGCACTTTGGTTGACTATTCCTGATTAGCCAACGAAGCAAGAAGTTTTGCAAAATAATACATGATGCTTGTCTTTCCAAGCTTGAAATTCAAGACCCATCATAACACTTGAAAGACTAGAAGTGAACTAGTGGGGATTCCTACAACTGTAAACTAAGCATCTCTAATATAGAATTAGGTAACAAACCCCCATAGATCTTTTGCTAAAGAAGAATTGGGAAGTTGATATTTTAGAGATTTTGGAATTTTTGGAGCTTGTTTCAATACAAATTTCTTGGATTGTTAAGATACCACTAGAGTGTGGAAGTTGAAGCAAGAACAAATAAAATGGGCATACCAACTCATTTTCGATGTCAAAAACAAGAATCAATTAGTCATGTTTTGGGCCTAGTTTTAGCTATGAGTTTAGTACCTTGTTTTTCTTGGTACAAGCCTATTTGGTGAGACTCTAGTGACAAAAGAGTATTTTAAAAGTCTATGGCACACTATAAGATAAGTGGCAATGACTTTTAGAGAAAATGTATTAGATGAGTCATCAATGATGATTTCCTCACCTTAAAATTTGAGAACCCGAGGTTCTCAAAAAAGAGCTTGTTTTGCAAGTTAGAGTGGTATAAATTTGTCTTGAAAGACGATGTAGACACTTTTCCTTGTGGACCATAGACTTGAATATTAGCCTTTCTAGTTTTGGGAGCTTGAAAATATGACTCTTGTGGTTGTCAATTGTCACTTATTTCTTTGATAATATAACAAAAGATGCAAGCATTATAAATGAAATGAGAACCCAAATATTGTTTTATTGATGTATACAAACAAAAGTACAAAATACCAATCCTAGGAATAGGATATTTGTAGTGGAACTCTTCATTGAAGATTTGCATAACGCTGATGGGAAACAGAGGATGGTGAATTATAACATGTGGTGCATGTATGAGGCCAAATGGTATTATTTGTAGCTTATGAAATGACTTCCTCTAGTTATTCATGTCTAAAAATAAAGAAATCTATTTTTGAGAGATGTTGGTTGCTATTGGTAAAACAACCAAACAAGAATGATGCAGAACGTGCCATTTTTATGTTGGCAACATGCCTTTCATTCTTGGAAACTATTTCTTGCATAGCGATTATAAGCAAACATGATCATTTGATTTTGAAATATTTCCAGTCAAATTTGTCAATGAAGTTGCTTGCTTGGTGAATCTCTGTTAAGTTATAAGTTGTAGGGATAGTTTATTAGTGTATCATTAATGCACGATGTAACTGTTCTTATCTTTTATAATAACACCCAGGTGATACTTGGTCTCTTTATTAATTCCCAAGAAATGGGATCCTGTAAATATTTGTTTTGTTTACTTCTTTGACAATATAAATATAGACTCATTTTGTTATTGCATTCTAATGTTTTTGTTCGACGCTTGTTTCATATTATATTATTTGACTAATATCTATGATGTATTTAAGAAAGAAAAAGTAATTTATTTTCTTGTTGTCTTACAAAATTGAAATGAGAATTTAGTTATAATTGATACTTGTTATTTAAAGATTTCTCTTGTTATTAACTAAGACATTATTGGATCTTACGTATAGCAGTGGCAGATTTATGGTGAGAAAGAAATTATTAATGTTGTTGAATTTTATTGTCACCACTATGAAACAAGTTCCAAGCTAAGGATGCTCAATAGTTTCTACATGCAGTTGCTAATACCTGTGGGGATGTATGCTAATGCTTTCCTTCCATCAACTACTCATATGTTCCATGGCATATATAAGAAATTTCAAAACTCAAATTTGATTTTTTTTATACCTTTATGTTTGGAAAGGCTCTGTTGACTGTTTTTTAAATGAATCATTGCTCATCTCGATATATTTTTTTGCCTGATGGTTAAACTACATGCAAAGAAATTTTATCAAAGCAGCATGAAGACAAAAACGCCTTGATGTCAACAGAGCTATCGATATTGATAGTAATCAGGATAAACTAGTGGACAAGAATGTGCAACACAATCATAGTTGTGTTGAAGTTGAGGTAATATAATAGTTGTTGTGGACAAAAAATTATAGATTTTGCATTTTGTACTTGAGTTATATTAACTTTGCATGATGATTAAACTAGATGTAGAGAAATTATATGAAAGCATAACGAAAAGGAAAATACCCTGTCAATAGAGCTCTCAACAAAGCTACACAACTTCAAGACAATGTTGACAGTGATTATGTTGAATTCAAGGAGTATGTGCATAGTATTTATAGTACTAGTGATGCTGAACTTGAGGTGAGTGCTATGAAACATTATTTTTCTTTGATTTTGAAACCCTTCATGTATTAATGATTTTTATGATCTCAAATAGTGAACAAACTTATACAATAGTGAATAGACAACGAAAAATTTAATGTAACCCGTAGAACAATCATTGTACCTACTTTGTCACTATTTAGTGGGGATTGTTGCCACTTCAATACTTTATGATGCTTTACTGTGTTTTAGGGCATTGTAATTAACCTTGTCAACATCTTGAACTTAGGGTGCTACTTCTTTCATTGGATGATACCTATTGTTCTTTCCTTCACAAATCTGCTGTTACATCTTCATTATGGTTGTTGTTATTAAAAAAAAATTCTTTTGATATTCTTGTCACTTTCTCTTAATGTATTCTTGTTGTTTAGTAATGATATTTGCTGCTTGATCCATTAAACTTGATATTATAGCCATAAAATTGCTTCCCTTGCACTAAACTCACTACTACAACCATAAAACTTGTTACTACAACAATTGGGATTGACCCAATTGTTCATGTTCATCAATTTTCTCTTAGAATTATGTTTGACCCTTTCATTGATTAACTCTCTTCCCTTAGTATCTAATTCCCATGTCTAGGACACACACACATAAGCAAACACACACCCCACTCCCCAAATACATATGCACAACCACAAAAATTTGCAAGCACACATGTGAACTTAGACAGATACACACGTGACCTTAGATGCACACACATCTCCAGACACATGCACATTAATGCACATACACACATGTATTCCACCATTCTTGTTACATATCTACTCGTCCTATAACTGGAATGTAATTTGTTGCATACTTTCTTAGCCACCAACCTAGTTGATACAGTTGGTATTAGAGATAGCTAAAAATGAGCATTGTGTGATTGATGAGACTCATAAGAAACTATTTATCAAGCCTCTTGATCAACAAAAATGTGAGACTGCTAAGGTAATTTTCAAGGTAAAACATTCATAAGGTATCATTGCAATTATTTTTGAAATTTTTCTTTTGCAATTATTTTAACACACACATGCAAGTACTATTTAAGTAAGTAATGGTTGTTTTATTATGAAAACAAGGGTAATCATTACCTATGTAATATAATGTGTTAATTTTTTTTTCTTTTTGTAGAAATGTATTGATAAACTCAAAGAAGGGGATAAAGCTAGGGTGTTGGATCCGTTTGATGGTGATGTTGTGGGCATTGGGCAGATTCACTCCCTATCTATTGTACATGGAGTCAATTTGAAAGGAACATAAGACACAAATGTAAATATTTTAAAGGTCATATGGAACATACCCCTTGTTTATGAAGAAAAAATAGATGAAGTTGTTCATCTGAAAGAGAAAGAGGGAACCTTTACACGGTGGCCACTAAAATATTTGCAAAAAATGACAGTTGAACATGTTTATCATATACTAGTTGTTAGACATCTTGATTCACTGTTTTTATGCAGTATTTTGAATGTATTGCTCAAGAATCTTAATTATCATGGTGTATTTAAAAGAGTTGGAAACTCTTAGACAACTTTGACATCTTATAACTTGATATATATATATATATATATAGCAAATTACCTCTATTTATCATGATGTTGATTCAATCTTTTAATTCTAGCATATTGTAGCTTGTTCGTATATGTAATATTTTTATTTGCTTTTATATTTTAGTTCAAGTTTAATATTATGTTAGTTTTGCATGATAAAATTTATGGTGTTTAATAAATTATTCATTTCATAATTATATTTATTACTAGTTAATTAAAACTAGTAAATAAAAATGATTAAATATATGACTAAATAAATGACTACCATGACTAAATATATGACTAAATAAATCACTACCATGACTAAATAAATGACCAGTTAACAACAATCAATGACCAAATCAATGATCAAATCAAAGACTAGATAAATGACTAAAATAGTTTAGTCATAAATTTGGTCATGTTATAAATGACCGACAATAAATTACTAATGGTCATGTCACCAAAATTAGTTAATTATATATGCAATTTTTAGTAGTTTATTTAGTCATATATTGTTGTTTTTGTACTCGTAAAGTTAAAAATTGCAGAACGCTGATTCACCCCCCTCTTAGTGTTCCTTGATTCCAACAAGAGGTAGTTTCATAACCACCTTGGTTACAATCATTAAATGCCTAATGCACAATTATAAATGCATGAGTGAAATATTAAATTCCTAGATAACTATATTCCTATTAATGAGATATGGTCCCATTAAATATTAGTTTCTAGAATGCCACCTAGGAAACTAACTCCTAAGTAAACTTATTAATGATGTGAACAGGTCCTCAAACTAGTTAGGAAATAATCCCATTCACACTAACATTATTACTAGGTTCTTTTCTTGTTCATCATATCATAGGTTGCATGTTGTTATATATATAAATTCAAATTCATTTTCCTTATAAATATTATATTTCCTTTATGATCTCTATAATATGCTAAATATCATTATGCATGGTCATCTAATAGCTAATATTATTAACTTTATATTAACCCATTGTAATGAATTGACAACATCATTTACCTTAAGAATATTAAACTTTTTTCAAAAAATTTGACTCTATCGTATTATTAAGTCTTAGGAAAAAATATAAGATTATGGTGGGTATCATTAACTATCAACAATACCCAGTATGTATGAGAATATTTAAGTCATCATTCATTGAAAAAATAAAATGTATAGAAATGTGATTAAGGAAGTTTTCATTGAAACATGTTTTAAATGATAGGTCAATGGGGTAAGATCATACGAAACAAAGTTTCTCAAAATTTTATATCACTATGTTCATTGAATGAATAATATCCCTTAATATAAAGAAAATTGGAGTTGTATCATGCATAATTATTGAAGGGTTACTATGTGTGAGAAATGTTAGTATCAAAATAAGATAATAAAAACACACCAATGCAACATTAAATTAAATAAAGCTGAATAAAATGAAAAGAGATCAAACAAAGCTTCTTCATAATCGTTCCATTGTCCTCTATTTCCAGTGATTTGCTTGAAGCTTCTGCTGTCAGATTGTATAAGCAAAGCTTCTCAGAATGGCAACCTACATAACGAGTATACAAAGGGGAAATACTTCTCTATCCTATATGCTGGTGGAGTGAAATGTTGATATACGGATATGCATAGGGGCTGTAGATTATGCACAGGGGCTGTGGATTATGAATGCTATTGAAACTATGATATGAGGATGATAAGCAATGATATGGATTGCTAATATGCTAAGCTATGCTATGCTATGATTCTAGAGGCTATGAATGTTGGAAGGATGATTGACTATAGTTTTCCTGTACAAAAACTTCTCTCCGTTTCAGAGACCCAACAATCCTTTTTATAGCTTTTTACAGGCAAGAGCCTGGCTGGCAAAGATCAATGGTTGTGAGATTGTCTGGTAATTTTGGATGGTGAGAGATGGAGAGGTTGAGAGGAAGATGGAAGATGTTGGGAGGTTGGAAAGAAGAATGGAGGTTTATCTTCAACCCATGGGAACAAGCTTGCTCAAAAACAGAGAAATTAATTTTCTGTTTTGAAGTTTGTTTCACGGTTGTTGGAGATAATCCAAATTAAATAAATAAATTTATTTAATTTTATGTGAATTTGAGGATTAAAAAGATTTTTAAAATATTTGATTTGAAGACTATATAAGACTCAATTAAATATTTGGAATATTTAATTGCGAATAGACTTTAGAAGAATTAATTAAATATTTGGAATATTTAATTATAAATGGAATTCAGAGAAGAATATTTAATCTTTATTTGAATAAAATATTCAAGCAAAGATTATGTGATAACTAATATAAATAAATCGTAATGTTTATTTAATTAATTAAGAAATGGATGAGAAAGAATGATTAAATAAACTTATTTATTTAATCAAAATGAAAGAATGAACAATATAAATAAATTATTTAGATTTATTTATATGCAGATTGAATTAGAGATTTAATTAAATATTAAAAATATTTAGTTAATTACCAGACTATTGTGATGTGACCATTTTTTAGTGTATACATTTTGCCCCTCTTTGAAGTGATGTGTTTTACGCATTGCTTCAAAGAATTTTAAAATTTTTCCTATATGCTGATTGTCAAATGTTGATAGGTATATGCCCCCTCAGACGATGAATCGATAAGATTTTGATTTTTGTGAAATTTTTGAATTTTTAGATTTTTTGGAATTTTTTGATTTTTATGATTTTGAAAATGTCGATTCATCATTCGAAAATGATGTGAAGAAATTGACGTGAAAAGATGTGAGATGAAAACTTGATGATCTAAATTGCCCTTGTAATGATAGAATGTGATAAAATGCCCCAATTTTTCTTTTAAATAGGTTAAAAACGTCATTTTCCATGTAATTTTTGAGCTCTGGAGTGAAAAAGATGGCACTTCCTATCCACCAGCACCGTTTCGAGTGCATCCGATGACATTAGTGGCTGACACACTATGGTCCCACTGTATGTACCCCGTTAACCTTTTAGTGTTTGAAAATTTTTTATTTAGAGCACGTTTATCCATGTTTTGATGTGAAACGGTGTGTTTTAGCGCTTTTTATATTTTTTGTAGCACCCATTATTTTTCCATAGCGCCCTTCATTCTGTAGCACCCTTGATGGTTTTTGTAGCACCCATTAAGGTTTTTGTAGCGCCCATGATGATTTTGACAGTACATGACCTTGTATTGATTGTTTATGTATTGCGATGTCCTGATTTGATGATGTTTTGTGTGATTAATTTGTTCCCAAGGTTGTTGGAAAACAAACAGTAGTTGATAAATTTGTTTCTAAAGTTGTTAAAAAAAATTATTGTTGATAGGTTTGCTTCTAAGATTGTTAAAAACAAACATGATTGTGATAAATTTGTTTTCCATCATGATGAAAAATAAATTGTTTGTTGATATTGCTTCTAAAGTTGTTAAAAACAAATAGGATTTTGATAGATTTGCATTTCATGAAAATGAAAAACAAATAGTTGTTTGATAAGTTTGTTTTTAAAGTTGTTAAAAACAAACATGATTGTGATAAATTTGTGTTTCATGAAAATAAAAAACAAATATATTTTTGATAAGTTTGCTTCTAAAGTTGTTAAAAACAAACAGGATGTGATAAATTTGTGTTTCATGAAAATGAAAAACAAATAGTTGTTTGATATTCAGATTTGATTGATTTGTCGTGATGATTTGATATTGATGTTGCTTTGACTTGATCATTCTTCCTATTCAACAAGAGAGATTGGGCATCTTGCAGTTATGGGAGAAATTCCTGAAGACATGGAGATTGATTCTGCAGCTTGTACAGGAAAATAAAGATGTTATCGAGGCTTGCGGACTGACCTCATTACTTGAGATACCTGAGGTGCATCTCAACAGAGGTTTATTGATAGCACTTGTAGAGAGGTGGCACAGCAACATGAACACCTTTCATTTTCCGACAGGAGAGATTACCGTGACTCCAGAGGATGTATATCGCATCTTGAGGATTCCAATGATGGGCGAGATAGTGAGATTTGATGGCTGAGAGGTAGGAGGTACTGATGCCTTGAGATGAATATTCAAAGATGATCATATTGTAGGATATTATATCTCATGGGCAGAGATGATGGATTCATATGCGCCTTTACCTTCTGTACATGTAGGCTTCATTGGAGGTGTTTTGTGCCCCGACCATAGGTTGAAGGGTTTTGCAGTCGGATGGGGTCATGTTCTTGAGAGTATGGTGATGTAGGGTACACGATATGCTTGGGGATCATGCATGCTTGCACATTTATATGATGAGCTACACCATATTGTATATGGTGGAGGCTGAAGCTTAGTTGTTGGCTGTTCACTTTTACAGATATGGGAATGGGAGCACTTTGCTGTTATGTGACCATTGACTCAAGGACAACGGCCTATTGGTCGACCGTACAGATTTAGATATACCAATGTCATTGCTCAATCGAGACTAGGAAAATTGGATCATTGGCAACATCTTTTGGATGATCTCAAGACAGTATGCTGGTGGCCCTATGTAGATTGTGAGGCATGGCTAGAGGATGCTAGGGAGATGCCCTTTGTCTTTACTTCCAGATATCTGATTGGTTGTACTCCTAGGATTATTGAGAGGTTTCTTCTTGGTTGAGTGTGGTGACAGTATGGTCGGCCTCAGGGTATGCCACAGGGTTCGTCTATTTATGCACGTTGGCAGCAGGAGATTACAATGTGGGGTCTACGGATTTCTTATGATGTAGCAGTGGCAGAGTTCACCAGTTTGGGAGTACAGATGTGGGAGTACAGAGCTGATATTCATGATGGGGGGATGACTCCAGAGTATGGTCAGTATGTATTGGAGCATCCTGTGCCACGATTATTTGATCCTAACGAGCCTGCCGCTTCAGTTGTAGAGCAGAGACCACATATAGGGGGACATAGACGATAGCGAGAGGAGGCTTTAGAGGATGATGACTCTGAGGAGGATGATAATGATGAGTCAGATGGGGATGGAGATAGTAGTGATGAGGAGAGTGGAGGTGATAGTGGTGGAGGAGATGGTAGAGGTGGTAGAGGTAGTGGCAGAGGTGGTAGCAGAGGTGGTAGTAGAGGTAGTGGCAGAGGCAGACTGAGGATGAAACATTCAGCTCCATCATTTTTAGTAGATCCAGCGATACCGAGTCAGATATCTACCTTGCAGAGTAGAGTGCAAAGCTTAAAGGTTTAGTTAGCACAGGCACAAGCCTTGGTTACACAGCTACAGGGACAGTTGACGATAGTTACATCTGAGAGAGATACAACCAGACAGCAGGATGAGCAGGCCATGGACCTAGCTGACAGTCTGAAGAGAGTAGCAGCATGTACCTCTATTGGTGACATGATGAGAGAGGTGATTAGGGCCACCCAGGAGGTAGAGTTTTATAGGACCAGGTATCATGATACAGTGCCACCCGAGTAGAGAATGAGTTATACACAGTCTCGATCTACACATAGTTGCTCTCTAGCTAACAACAGTAGTGTATCTCAGCCATTACCTCCAGGAGGGTTACTAGGGGCTAGTGGAGTAGGTCCATCAGGTATAGGTGGGGCAGGTCCTAGACCAACAACATCAGAGGATAGCACTTCATAGTGCTTTTTGCATGATGGCTTATATGTCTTATTGATACTTTGTTGAGATATTTGTATACACACTGATTTGATCCCATTTTTGATGATGTTATGTCTTGCATAGCTGACATCTTTGTACATTTTGACATTCATTTTTGAAATATATGATATGTAGCGATGATTCTTTATGTGATGAATGTGTCTATTTTCTATATGCATGATGTTTTATGTGATTGTTACACTATGTTATGCTCATGATGTATATGTATGCATGATTTTTAGATATGAAAATGAAAGTGCAATGCTATAATGTGATTGCAATCTATTGATGAATGAATTTATGATTATGAATGTAAAATGATGGATGGTATAATGTATGAATGCCCATGAATGCTTTTAGCTTTTTTTTTATGATTTTCTAATGCAAATATGTATGAAAAACGTATGTGATGATGTTTTTGTGAATGTCAAAATGTACTCAGCCATTTTATTCAAAAATATATGAAACATTGATACTTTGCCAACTTTTGGGAAAATCTATAAATGCGAAATGCAGATTCTAAAATAAATGTAATCTATACTAATCATGTAGGGTATCTATACAATATTGCCATTCTAAGAGCTTATTTATGCTTTTTGTGTCATCATAGAGCATTGAAATGTTGAAAGTTAATACAAGCATCAAAGGGTATGTTAGCACCAGTGATGACCTAAGTATTGCTTTCATGAATTTTGATATAGCAAGTTAATACAAGCATCTAGGTATAATTGAACCGAGATGACTTGAGTATCGCTTGTATAAACAAACAAGAGTTAACCCATTTCCTATGCAAATTCTGAAATGTCATGAATAATACTTAGTAGAGCATGGCTCACGACCAATTTGCATAGTACTAATGATTCACTCACAAACAACAGACAAAGAAAAATCATACTTCTTCCTTGCTTTTCTAGTTCAATACATCATCGAATTGCTCCAGAGATATGATAGAAAATCAACGAAGAATTCTAATTTTGCCTAAAGTATTCCAAACATTATTCAAATTAAGATCATCCAACTTGGTTATCAACATTGATGTTTGTGTTTTGATTAACATTGTGTTGTTTGATTTCATTGGCATTGAGTGATTGTTTTGGTGTTGTGGTTGATTTAATGCGTCAATGTATGTTGTGTTTTGTCAAAATGTCATTTGTTTGTTTGTAATGTTCTAAAAGCTCATTGCCCTTCTCTTGTTTAGTCTGTGTTTCTACCCCTAGTGTAAACACAACCTAAATATGATGGATATGTACAAATTTCATCAAGCCATGATGAAACACAAGAATTCCTGTTGCATGATATGGATATGATAAGATATGTACAGATGATAGATATGGATAGATAATGCCATAAAGTGAATGCAAGACATAAGCTAATAGATAGAGGAGTCCATTTTGATCACAAGTAGTGCCTGTTTGCCAGGTTTTCACCACTTGTTTTTATTGCACTTTTTTAGATCATGTGAATTTTTTTGTTTTTTTTCTACTTTTTTGATTTTTATAGATTTCTTGATGACTTTTTCAGATTTTGTTTTGTATTTTTTTAGGACCTTTTCTGATTTTTTATGGATTCTTTTTAGGACTTTTTTTAGATTTTTATGTATTTTTTCAAGACGTTTTCTGATTTTTTTGTATTTTTTCAGGACTTCTTCAGATTTTTTTTTTTTGTGGTATTTTTCAGGACATTTTCAGATTTTTTTGTATTTTTAAGATGAAATGAGATGATATAACTAATTGAAGGAACAAGATGCCCTACAATAGGGGTAATGCAACCATGGATAAATAATAGATCAAAATGAAAGGTTCACTGCAAAACATGTCACACAAGCAACATATCTCTTGTCAAAAGAAGATAATGGCTGATTGATTAAGATGCTAGGAATGATTGATTCCATAAGGCATGATGATGATAAGTACTTAGGATCACTGATTCCCCTAAGTACGATAAGATTGATGATTGTTGATGATTGATTGAAAAAAGATATGAGGATTGGATAATGTTTTGTAGCTAGGCTCAAATATGATGTGCATGATAAGATTCAAGGTTGCAAAGGGACATGATGACATGGATTTTGATAAGCTAGGAGATATGGAATGGAAGAAAGAAAGGATAGAGATAATGAATTGTGATGATCAAGATCAACTAGATAAGATACATACACAAGGCCCAAGTATTTTTCCCCTATTCCTCATCAAGACCAAGGAAAGGAAGAAATGATGTATTTAGTAAGAATGATGGAATATGGAAAAGATGAAAGATATGGTATGAAAGAAATGGATAAAATGTATAAGGTAAGATGTATGATGTTCAAGAAGATCCTTAACCTTGTCAAGATCAAAGGTGGAAATGTAAGGAATGGGCATAGAAAGGATAATGACCATGGATGATAAGATGGATGAAACTTGTCCCTAAGTGTAGAGTGCAAGAGGAATATGGAAGATAGGATATGGATGATAGGGAGGTGGAGGAAGGACTTAAGCATCAAGTTTCACAACCAAATATCCCTCTAAAAAACCATGGCAATGGGAATTAGAATCCTAAATGTTGGAAAATTAATGATATGATGGAAGAATCTAAGGACTTACGCAAAGGTTTGGATTAAAGGAGAATGATGGGGGATGAATGTTGGATAATGGATAGGAGTTTGGAAAGCCTGTTGATGGATAGATGGAAAGGTTGGAAAGATCAACATTGGCACACACCTTGAAGGGCGGTGGAGTGATGGAGGAAAAATGGATTTGGAAGGTGATAGGTTATTAGATGGAAAATTCAAGGAAGCTTTTAGATTAGAAAATTTGGATGCCAATTTAGATTTTATTGCTTTTATGAGACTTTTAGGAATCCACATGACTTTTGACTTTGAATTTTGCTTTGTGGACCTTTGTGGCCTTTGAAATTTTTCTTTTTGATTTATGTACCTTTGTGGTCTTTGAAAATGACCTTTTTTCTTTGATGGGACTTTGTGGCCTTTTATATTTTTCTTTTGATTTTGGATCAAATTTTCTTTTATTTTTGCATGACTCTTCGAGGAGACATGTTGATCCTTTGATACATGTGGAGTTTTATATTGAAGCTTTTGACATTTGGCACCCAAATTGCTTCCAAAATAAATGGAAGGAGTGTATTGAGATGAATGATATGAAGGTATGATGGATGAGTTAATGAAGAATTTTGAAAGTGGATCAAGGATGTGTGCCTTTGTTGTTCCTGGGAAATAGGATATGGACCTAGGATAAAGGGAAGGTTTGATGGACTAGGATGAGGACCTAGGATAGATGGAAGGTGTGATGAACTAGAATGAGGACCTAGGATAGATGGAAGGTTTGATGGACTAGGAGGGTATGTGAAGGATCATCATGGAAAAAATAGGCCTTTAAGCAGCAAAAAATTCAAAAAAATCAGAGTTAGGCAGCTTGAGGTAAAAATTTGAATAAGTTATCTATATTATTTCAAAAATATGTAAGAATAGAATCTGTAGAAAATTGAATGTAGTTTCTAAACTACTAGGTTTATTTATTTTTTTTAAATCTATTTGGTGAAAATTTGAAATTTCAATGAAGTAGTACTTAAATTTCAGGGAAAAATAAGAAGTAGGTGTCTATCTAGCCACCCTAACCACAATAAAATGATAATATTTTTTTATAATATTTTAGAAATAAGTAGAGGACTCATGTCCAGATGTGATGCATTTTTTTTTAAATTTTTTTTTCCAAATAAATAATTAATTATGATTTTTTATTACAACTTTAAAAAATATAAAAGAAACTCATACATGCGACCACCTTAACTTGGTCCGGAAACTTCCTTAAATTCAATTTTGTTTTTTTAATCCTATAACAAAGCATAGAATGGCATTCATGTTTTGGATTCAAAAATGTGATACCGTTGGCTTTATAGATGTTTTTCAATCTGACCTATCCAATCAGCACTTTCATCATTAATTCAAATGAAAATGAATAATAATTATTTATTAAATTCAAAGTAAAGCATAATTTATATTGGTGGAAGCGTGAATTTACTTCAAAAGGCAAACATTCGAAAACCAGAACTTGGGTTGAAAGGGAGTGTCCGACCACATGCCTACAAATATAGTCTGGGCTGGTGTGGTGCCATGCCATGGGATGCTATGGATTGGGAGGGATGGGTGTTGGAAGTATTTGGAATAGATAGGGTGGAGGATCCCCGGTTGCTTAGGTGTGGGGTTCATGGATGGCTTGAAGAGGTGTGAGAGACTCTTGATATGAGGATGATGGGATACTTTGATCTTGACTAGGAAAAGAATCGTTAGATGAAGGAGATGGAGTAGCTTGATCATCAGATGGAAGGGAATCTTTGGATAGGATGGAAGAATTGTTCTTCTCTTGGGATGTGATGGAATCATAAGAGAGTATGGATTCATTGAATGAGGTGGACGGAGAATTTGGAAGAACATTTTGTTCTTGAGATGGAAGAGGATTATCATGGGTGAATAATGAAAGGAGGGGATCATCATATGGTTCTTGAGAGATGGGATCTTGATCAAAGATAGGAAGGGTTTGTAGAATTTTTTGATCAAGATGTGTAGATTGAAATGAATCATTGGATATAAAGGATATGATAGAAGAAGGTGATTGAATGTAATCGTTGTCTTGAGTGAAAGAATCATGAGGTTCATTTAACCTTTGTAAAAATTCAAAAACATTGAATTTGGATGATGTTGCTTTTGGAGGAGAAGAGGTTACATTCATATTTCCGTCAAAGGACTTCGTAGTTGTGACCCTTGTATTTCCTTGATTTTCCTTTGGAGTTCTCGTATTTGTTGGGGAAGACTACTTAGATCATTTAATGGAGTTTTAGTCTTTTCAGGATCTTCCTTAATTTTCTCCATATTGTAATTAGAGGGAAATTTGGCACCTTGGTTTGCTAAAAAAATAAAGTAGCCTTCTTTATCTCGCTCTAAGATCTTGTCCAAAATTATGTGAAACTGTGGATCCTGTTCAACTTCTTGAATCATTTCATTGGTTATTTCATCATTTGAACTATTCCCAATACAAAACCTATGAAAAGGATTTTCTTCCCTATCACCCATGTTGTAAAGTGGACAATAGGCATATGCTTTTGAAATATTCTTCTAGACTTAGATCATACTTTAATAAGTGCAAAAATGATGATGTCTTGATCTAATAAGATGAAAATCTTATGATATGATCAAATGACGTTTCTAACTCTTAATTGTGGCTTCCAAGATGAAAGGATATCAAAATCCTTTTGGGGAAGTTGAATCAATAATCAAAAAATTGTTTGAAAAGATGCACTTTTTTTAGATTTGATCCTAGTCTCAAAAAATGATAAGTGTATCAAATAGCCTAGTTTGATTTCAAGATTAGTGAATGATTTGGCTGGGATGAGTGGGATGTTCAATTGAGGGTTGTGGTAGATAAGAAGAACAAAGACACTAACTATAGTTGTGTCTTTGAGAAATGGCTCTTCTTTGAAAGAAAGCTCATGAGTATAATGGTTCTACAACATAATCATCAGTGCAACCTCTAACACAGTCATGATATCGATGGATAAAGGTTCTATGTTTAAGTAAAACCTTTTGAATTTGGTACAAGAATCGTCTTTTCTTCAATAGTTTCTTGTAGCTAATTGGTTTCTTTGGATTTTTGATTCGTTTGAGAATGGATTTCTTAACAAAGGTTGTGGATTTGCAATCTCTTAGCATGGGAGTAATCAATGTAATTGTGATTTTTGGATGATCTTTACTGAATTAATGTTTTGAAGACACATCAAGCAAGTTGTAGAATAGTTGTTTTTTAAGTCCTATACTAAACATCAAGTGTATGATCAAAATATTTTTCAAAAATTATTTTCATAGGTTTTACACATGATAGATAGTTCAACTAGACTCACTCTTAGTACTCAGGTAGGTCACCATAATAATCAACAACAAACATCTTAGAACTACATCGACTCACACAGTCCTGTCACCCCGAAAGGGGCGCCCGTGTTTTTGTCTTTTCCAGGCGCGTACTCAAGGTGACGGAAGTGGATACTGGATCCCCTGAGTAAGCTGTCCTTGGCAGTTATATGGTGAGTATCTTGGGGGTAGATTCTTCCCTGCCCTACACTATGATTATTATGATGTTCAGAAACTGACTTCGGCTGGATACTACACTAAGTTTGTAGTAAGCGTTTCCGTTTGGTGCGGAAAATGATAGACTCCCTCAAGAGACCTCCCAACCTTTAGAACAAAGGCTTTGGGGATGGTTATCAATGCACACTACCATCCAATGAGATTTTCATTAACCATCCGCATTTGATTAAAGTGGGTTGGAAAATTTGGCTTTAGTTGTTCCCACTTAGGTCATTCCTGTAGGGTGAGTACTTT
Organism: Sequoia sempervirens; assembly: GCA_007258455.2. Classification (NCBI taxonomy): domain Eukaryota; kingdom Viridiplantae; phylum Streptophyta; class Pinopsida; order Cupressales; family Cupressaceae; genus Sequoia; species Sequoia sempervirens. The sequence goes on from VDFB02172097.1 coordinate 47,138, forward strand.
TTCCCACTACGACAAGCCTTCTAAAAGGTTTTAACAAAGCTTAAAATTTCATGAAATAGAATAGATGAGTTTGGAATTTTAATAACCCAGTTAAGGGGAGAGCATAGGCCTATCACCATTTAATCAAAGCAAGCAAGAGTTCAATTTTAAGCCCAAATAAAAAGTTTGCTATGCTAGGTGAAGATATTGCTTCACAAAGACATGGAGTTCTTTTTAGTCCAAAATAGAAAATGAAGTGACTATCCTAAGATTGCTTCATTCTTTTTAAGTGACTATCCTAGGATTGCTTCATTATTTTAAAGCTCTTACTGGCCGCGGTTATGTCGGATCTAGGCAAACCTTACTTAAGTCACAGATCATAGTTGCAATTAAAAAAAATGCACTAAAACAGACATCAAGGGCGCTAAAATAGAGTTAATGAGCGTTGCAGGATCATTAAAGAGCGTTGAGGAATCCTGAATGGGCACTGAGGAATCACTGAAGGGTGCTGAGGAATCACTAAAGGGCACTATGGAATCCCTGAAGGGTGCTAAGGAATCACTGAAGGGAATTGAGGAATCATTGAAGGGTGCTGAGGAATCACTGAAGGGCGCTATGGAATCCCTGAAGGGTGCTGAGGAATCACTGAAGGGCACTATGGAATCCCTTAAGGGTGCTGTAACAGAGTCAAAGAGTGCTAAACTAGGTGTGAACTGTACTGAAGCGTGTTTAATGTGCTAATAAGCTCTTTTAGCCGTAACCTATTAGAAAAATCTAAAAAAGATGTTAAAATTGGGGCAAGAGCCCCACGGTGGGTGCCAAAAATGTGTGTAAGAAATGTTAGTATCAAAATAAGATAATAAAAACATACCAATGCAACATTAAATTAAAGAAAGCTGAATAAAATGAAAAGAGATCAAACAAAGCTTCTTTAGAATCATTCCATTGTCCTCTATCTCTAGTGATTTGCTTGAAGCTACTGCTCTCAGATTGTATAAGGAAAGCTTCTCAAAATGGCAACCTGCAGAATGAGTATACAAAGGGGAAATACTTCTCTATCCTATATGCTAGTGGAGTGAAATGTTGATATACGGATATGCACAGGGGCTGTAGATTATGCACAGGGGTTGTGGATTATGAATTCTATTCAAACTATGATATGAGGATGATAAGCCATGATATGGATTGCTAATATGCTAAGCTATGCTATGCTATGTGTAGACACCGAAATTTGGTTTTTGGCCTGCGACTTCAATATTCTTTCGCAATTCCCTGTGCTTCATAGTCATACAGTTAAATAATCTTAATTATTTAATTAATTCCGCATAACATTAATTCTTCCACGATTCAGCAGTTAAATAAATCATGATTTGCCATTTAATTAATTCATCTTAACATTAATTCTTCATTGAATGAAATAATCTTAATTATTTAAATTGAATTCATCATAACATTAAGTTGCTTCTAATATTAATTAAATAATCTTAATTATTTTATTAATTCGCACTCTTTATTCTGATTAATTAAATGTACTTTTTATTTGGGTATGTTACTAATTAACCCTTATCATGAGTAAATTAAAATACGTCATTGACGTTTTATCTTTCTATATTTCAGCTATAATTTAAATAAATTCTTTTTATTTGTTTAATTACTCATTTAAAATCCTTTGTAGAACTTTGGAATTAAATGGAAATCTTAACATTTTAATTATTCTTCGATATCAGGAGTCTTGAATTAAAATGAATTATTTAATTCATTTAGATTCTATTACAGCATTCCTCTATGGCTAGATAATTATGTGAGTTATCTAAATTATTTGCTTTTCGACTCGACATCTATTTTGAAATCACTTTCGGACGGCACTCTTGGTTTGATGTCCCAAATTGGGCTTTTCGAGTAATCTCTTCCATTCGGATGGGTCAATGGTCGGTTCTAACCCATTTGCATGTACATGCAGTTAATTAATATTCTTATTTTAATTTAATTAATTAAACTTTGTGCGTGCATTCGAACAGAGAGTCATTGTAATCGATCTTCATCTTTGTCATGCGAAGATATTTCTTATGTTTTTGAATGCCAAACTAAAGATTAAATCATTTATTTAATCTTTAATTCTATTTCTAATTTGTATCACTCATCTCACTACTAGCAGTTATCAGAATGCATGTCTAATTTGTCAATCTCAACCGTTCGTTGATCTTTCAATCTTGGCCTGTCGTTCGAATAATCAATTTTTTATAAATTGTTCATTCTTCATTCCAAATTCTCTCTTGAAAACTTCATTGAATTCTTATGACTTTTGAGAGCACTCAATCTTGAATCTTCGATATTTTGCTAATCACTATCTTAGGCTATACTTGCACGAATTCTTGAAAATCTGAGGGCAATTATACTACACAAGCAAAATGGGGAAGGGAAATCGAGATGAATCATGGAAATACATTCGAAATTGGTCAGATTGTTTTAGTTTGTTTACGTTTTACTTTCCTTTGTTCTTTGTTGCTTAACATTAGATTTGCATTTTTTGTAGATTTTAGTATTGCATGTTTGCTTCTAATCTGTTTCTTGTGCAACTTTTCTGGATGTTACATTGGTGAACCCAATGTGAAGACACCATCTTCGCGAATCCATAGACTTTCATTTTGATTTTTGCAGGTTTTTCATATAGAACGAAGCATTAGCTGGATGAAATGACACAATTAAATTCCTAAAATGCATATGACAGAATAAACAATGCATCTGAGAATATACGATGCATCTGACAATTCCTAAACCGCAATTGACTGGTAATTACTGAGCCACAATTGAAGAAGAAACAATGCATCTGACTGGTAATGCAACGATGCAATTGACTGGTAAACTTTATTTCTGTTTTCAGAAATCTAAAATTTTCAATTGATTTTTGTGTTACTGATATCTGATTTTCAGCGTGTGGCCATTTGGAGTTAACAAGCTTTTACAGGATGACTGACGAAGACAACATTGAAAATTACTAATGAGTTTTTCTACAGGACGCTTGTCAAAGACCCTAGTTAAAATTTGAAACAATTTGTTTGGTAGCTTAGAAAATCTTTCATTTGGTTAAAATTAACAAGTGTCTACTGTGTTTGGTGTGAAAGCACAAGTCTGGTTACCCTCACGATTTGGTATA
>VDFB02172099.1:0-5000 GCA_007258455.2 Sequoia sempervirens
ATCATGTATCATGTAAAATCATCACTGCATTTCATATATTTCAAAAATGAATGTCAAAATGTACAAGGATGTCAAACTACAAATGATATAATATCATCAAAAATGTGATCATCTCACGGTGTATACAAAATGTCTAACCAGAATATCATGAAAGAGATCATATACAATGCACTAGGCCGAGCTATCCTGTGATGGAGCTGGCCTAGGACCTGTACCACCTGCCCCTGATGGACCTGTATCACCTGCCCCTGATGGACCTGCTCCGCCTGACCCCGGTGGCCCTCTAGGAGGTAATGGCTATGTCACACCCCTGCTGGTAGTACGAGAGCGACCATGAGTAGATCGTGACTGAGTGTAGCTCTCTCTCTGCTCAGATGGGACTGCATCATGATATCTAGTGCGATAAAACTCTGCCTCTCGAGTAGCCCTTGTAACCTCTCTCATCATATCACCTGGCAAAGTGCTACCTGCCACTGTGAGGCTATCTCATGCAATGGCTCGCCACTGCCTAGTCGATCTCTCTTGCAGCGGATCGTCACACTGACTTTAACTTGAAATCAAGGCTTGTGCCTGTGATAGCTGAGCCTGCAAGCTCTGTACTGTGCTCTGCAGAGAAGATATTTGACTCGCTACTGTCGGATCCACTGACGGGGATGGGTCAATATGCCTCATCCGTGGTCCACCTCTGCCTGCCCTACCTCCTCTACCACCTCTCCTGCCGCCTCTCCTACCACCCCTACCATCACCACCATCATCTCCATCTGAGTCATCATCTCCACTATCCTCCTCGTCATCACTGTCCTCTGAATCGTCATCACCTGACTCTGAGTCTCTCTGTCGACATCTCTGTCCAATGATAGGAGCAATGGCCTCATCAGGATCAAACATGCATGGAGGTGGATGCTGTAGAACATACTGTACATACTCTGGTGTTGCTCCTGCATCAAGAACATCCACCTGGTAATCCCACATCTGTGCTCCTAAACTGATGAACTTTGCCACCGCTGCATCATAAGAGATCCGTGGGCCCCACACTGCAAGCTCTGACTGTCGCCGCGCATAAATAGCTGAACCAACAGGCATACCCTGAATCCGACCAAACTGTCGCAATACACGTCCAGCAAGGAATCTCTCCAAGATCCATGTGGTCCGTCCAATCAAAAATCTGGAAGTGCATACAAAAGGCATCTCCCTCGCATCCTCTGGCCATGGCTCACAATCCAAATATGGCCTCCAGCATACTGTGTCTACACTATCTAAAAGCCGCTGCCAATACACTAGTTTGCCCAGTCTAGGCTGAGCAATAATATGTGCATATCTCCATCTGTATGCTCGACCTGGTCGCTCTCCTCGAGTCAATGGACGTAACACTGCAAAATGCTCCCATGCCCATATCTGTAGTAATGAGCATCCAACAGCAAAACTCCGGCCTCTACCATATACGATGTGATGTAGCTCGTCATATAGGTGGGCTAGCATACAGGTACCCCATGCATACCGTGTCCCCTGCATCACCATACTCTCTAAGACACGACCCCATCTGATCGCGAACCCCTTCGACCTATGGTCGGGGCACAACACACCTCCAATGAATCCTGCAAGTACAGCTGGTAGTGGTGGATAGGTATCTGTAATCTCACCCCATGGGATGAAGTACCCAGCAATCTGATCATCTCTGAATATCCGTCTCAAAGCAAGAGTACCTCCAGCCTCTCGTCTGTCAAACACAACTATCTCTCCCATCACTGGGATCCGTAGGATGCGATATACGTCCTCGGGAGTCACTGTAATCTCGCCGGTCGGTAAATGAAAGGTGTTGGTGTCGCTATGCCACCGCTCTGCAAGTGCTGTCAATAGAGCCCTATTGAGGCGAACCTCGGGCATATCAAGTAATGAAGTCAAACCACAAGCATCAATCACATCTCTATCAGACTGTAATAAATGTGGAATCAATGACCATGTGCTCGGGAAAGTCTCTCGTAACTGCAAGACACCTAGTCTCTCCTGTTCACATACATCATCAAAACAACATCAATATCAAATCATCTTAACGTATCAATCCAAAATGAACCAATCAAATTATTTGTTTTTCATTATCATTATGAAATGTGAATAATATCAAAATCATGTTTGTTTTTAACAATCTTAGAAGCAAACAAATCAATCAAACTATTTGATTTTCATCATCATGGAACGCAAATAATCAACATCAAGTTTCTTTCTAACAACTTTAGGAGAAAACTTATCTATCCTATTTGTTTTTAACAACTTTAAAAGCAAATTTATCAGCTACTATTTGTTCTCCAACAACTTAGGAAACAAATTTATCATGTGGAACAAAAAGCGCTATAGAACTAGTTGTAGGCGCTACAAAATTCTTTATCAGCGCTAAGGAAATTTTTGCTCTACAGAATCAATTAATGGTGCTATGATTTTTATCAACAACGCTATGGAAAATTTTGCGCTACAAGATTTGTTGAGAGCGCTATAAAACATCTCAGGTGCGCTATGATATCATATGCGCTATGAAAATCATCAAAAGCGCTATGAAATCTATCACATGCGCTATGATATTATATGCGCTATGAAAATTGTCAAATGCGCTACGATAAGCCTTAAGAGCGCTACAGTATTAAACGCGCTACAAAAATTATTGTATGTGCTACGATACACTTTAAGAGCGCTAAAACTCAAAATTTTCTACAATGAACATTGAAACACGTGCACAAAAACAAAATTTTCGACAGACAAGGATTTACGAGACACATACCGGAGGTCTGTAGTGCGCCGGCCGCTGATGACGTCGGATGCGCTCGAAACGGTGCAGGTGAACTGGAAGTGCCATGATTATCAATTCAGAGCTCAATATTTGCAAATTTTACTAGGTTAAAATTGAAAATGACATGGAAAATGACATTTTTAACCTATATAATGGTAAAATTGGAGAATTTTTATCATATTTTCACATACCAGGGGCAATTTCTTCATCAAATTTTCATTTCATATCTTATCAGGTCAATTTCTTCATATCATAAGTTTCGAACGATGAATCGATATCTTTAAGATCATAAAAAAAAAATAAAAAAATTTCAATTATCGATTCATCGTTCGCGGGGGCATACATCTATCGACATTTCAAATCAATATTTGGGGCAAAATTTCAAAATTCTTTGAAATAATGCGTAAAACACATCACTTCAAAGAGGGGCAAAATGTATACACTTAAAAATGGTCATATCACATTGTCTGGTAATTAATTAAATATTTTTAATATTTAATTAAAATCTTTTGATTCTATCTACATATAAATAAATTTAAATAATTTATTTATATTGTTCATGATTTCATTTCGATTAAATATTTAATCACCTTTTCATATTCATTTCTTAATTAATTAAATAAATGTTACAATTTATTTATATTAATTATCATATAATCTTAGTTTGAATATCTTATTCAAATAAAGATTAAAATATTATAATTCTTCTAAATATCATTTGTAATTAAATATTCCAAAATATTTGATTATTTCCTCTAATCCAATATTCATTTTAAAATCATTTCAAAATTCCTCCAATTCAATTCAAAAATCTATTCATAATTAAATATTTCCAAAAATATTTAATTAAATTCTTCTAAATATTTCAAAAATCTTCTAAAGTCACATCATGATTAAATATTACAAAATATTTAATTAATTCTTCTATAGTTTTCAAAAATCAAAAATCAAATATCAAAAGCAATAAATAAAATTAAATAAATTTAAATATTTATTTAATTTGGGATTTATCTTCAACTCCCGGGAAACAAACTGCCAAAACAGAAAATTAAATTTCTCTGTTTCTGTGCAGGCTTGTTCCCGTGGGTTGAAGACAGGATTCCATTCTTCTCTCCAACCTCTCAACCTCCCCCATTTTCTTCTCAACCTCTCAATCTCTCACCATTCAAATTTACCAGACAAATTCATAGCCGTAGATTCCTGCCAGCCGGGATGGAGCCTGCAAAAATCTATAAATACAGCTGCCGGGAGCTCCAAAAATATATAGAATTTGAAGCAAGTAAACTATAGGCAAATTGCATAGTATTCCCAGCATTCATAGAGCATTTTCATAGCAATAGCATAGAATCATAGTAATAGCAGTAGAATCATGACATTTTCAATTCACAGCCCCTGTACATAATCTGCAGCCCCTGTCCATATTCATCTGCATTTTCACTTTCATCAGCATCTAGAATAGTTTTCCTTTTGCATACTCGTTCTGCAGCAGCCATTTGGAGAAGCTTACACAATCTGAGAGCCAAAAAGCTTCAAAAGAATCTCTGTGGATAGAGAAAAATGGGACGGCACTAAAGATTTTGTTTGTTTAAATTTAATTTAAATTTCTTTAGTTTAAGGTTTCATTTAGTGTTTTATGTTTTCATTTAGATTACAATTAAGCATTTACACACTTTCCATTGATTTGGACACTATCACAACACCTATTGAAAATCTATCTCTTTTTGCATACATTAATGAGTATTCAATTACCTCATAACAACTCTCTCTTTTGTATGCATGGTTCCTATTCCTCATATTGTTTCATTTAACATCACCATTATTTACCACAAGAACATTGCTTCCATTTAAAATTATGGAAATGGTTCTCATCTTTGGGGGAATTCTGTCAAACATTTTGTGTGCCTTGCACATGCTTCCATTTTTTGCATACAAGTCTTCAAGGGATTTTGCAACCATAACATTTGCTGAGAATTCCCTATCTCTAATGCTTGATGGATGTCCACACTCTATTCCAAGGCTCTCATTTTTGGGTTGATAGATAGGATGTTGGATAAGATTGTGGAATTCAAATTTTTACCTACCAATTGCCTTTGCTTGAAAGTATTATAGTGCAAGCCTATTTTTTAGATTGCTTCATTTAGCATTACCAATAATCTCCACTAGAACATTGTTGCTATTTAAAAATATGGAAAGGTTCACACCTCGTACATAATCTCATTCA
>VDFB02172099.1:10000-21814 GCA_007258455.2 Sequoia sempervirens
TGATGACAATGCATGAAGCACCAACCCCTCTCAATATCAACTAAACAAAACTCAAACTCAAACAACTATATCAAAGCTTTTGATATGTTTAATTTAGAAATAATGGGTTCCTTAATGTGCAAATAGTTTGGAATGATTCAATATGGTATGGGAGAAACACTCGATTTAGAGTGTGGAGATCTAATAGACAAATAGTGATGACTACATAAAAAGTGGAAATTTGTTAAAGCAATGATTTGAGTGATGGAATTTGATTTGAATATGCTTAAATGATGCTGGTAAATATTTCTCAATGTTTGAACAAAGTTTAGGAAGCAAAATATGTTGTTTTGGTGTTTGAACTATGTGGAATCATGGTGCAAAATAGGTGTCTTGTTGTGTAAGTTGATCAAATTGGTTAATTTTAGAGTTTTCTAATGTGATTTTGCATTTTTTTTAGTCAAGTTATGATATTCAAAGGTGTTACAAGGTCTTGTAACAGGTTTGAAGCAAGATTGAGAGAATGTTGTCTTTTTTCCTTAATTGAAACAAGTCACAGTGAAGGGTAATTTGGTAAGATGTGGTTGGTTTAGAGTTTCTTATGGTGTTTTTGATTTGGTTCAGTCAATTTGATGCTATTTAAGATGTATTTGAATCTGATAAAGGTCTCGAATGTTGATGTGGTGATTTGGCTTATTGGCAGCCTTGTAGTTCAAGTGAAATTGATGGTTTTTGATGAAAAGATAAGTGAGTTTTTGATGGTTTTGCTAATTGATCTTCTTAGTGGTGGTTTGGTTTTGAAGAACCCTTGATTGTTTGTGGTTTTTGGTAGATTCTCTTGCATCAGGGGGTGAATCAATATTCCTAGAAACCATTTAATTACTAACCATCCAATTATCACAATATACTTAGAAATTAACAAAAATGAAAGCATAAACAACACATAACCCATACAACACATGAAAACCAAGATTTTTATGTGGAAAATCCAAAGTAGGAAAAACCACGGTGAGGATTAGCTCACAATATATTATAACTGGTCATAAAATATTACAAAAAGGCTCACTACCAGGTGGACTCACTATTCGTAGAGAAAAGAAAGATAGAGAAAGTGGCTACACAACCAAGATTTAAACTGATACAAAGTGCATCTGACATATGTTGAATTCAGTTCCTTTGAAGCTCAAAATATTGGATTAAAACACTTCACCTGATACATAATACAAGTTTCTACTCAGTATTACATTCACACAACCTTTTCTCAATCCTTTACAAAATTTCACTTTTTTTTCTTGTGTTTGGATCACATCTCTATAAAAAAACATCATCATCACAAACTAAAAATGATATTCTATATATATTAACTCTATTGAAAACATCAATTGGGTCGACCTAATTAGATGTCACCCAAAGTAATGCAAAACGTGCCTTGTTGGAACCCAATTCAAATTAAATTACCTTCGTGCCACAACACATGTGATATAGGTCAGCATGGGCCTATAATATATTCCTCTTACATTTGCATCACATCATTAAACTCCACAACCCTTTGCATATTTTAGGACAACCATGCATAGGACCTAGGGAAAAAATACTTCAACTGATCACCAATCATGGGACATGTGGCATATTTCCTTTCATCTCTAACCACCAAAATTGCTAGATATTCACCATATTAGACATTAACCAAAATTTTCATTTGGAATATTTGTACAATATAAGTTAATTTTGCTAGTTTGGGGTGAAGTTGAATTTGTTTCCCATCCATGGAGGGTGACAACAAGTTTGTAGTGATTGATTTAGACAAACAAATGGTAAATTGGTTTGTGTTTGGATTCCTACTTGCAATTAGAGCATCACTAAATGATAAAGAAGAAAATTTTGAGATACAAAACTTAAAACTATAATAAGAGCAATTGAAGATTAAGCAAGAGATTTTGGCAAGGGGACAAAAAAACCATGACAAGATTTGTTGTTTTTACTATTCCAATTGAGGTTAAAAATTAGTTTTTGTGGTCTTTGTCTAGGTTAAATGTACCAAGAGGGGCTAAGGTTATAATGAGAACTTTCAAAGTGTAAGAACTTATGAAAAGCAACAATAGGATCAAGAGACTAAACATAGCACAAAAGAGAGACAATATGAGAGAATATGATGATTGTATTCTCAATATGCATGAAGATAGACAATGAAGATAGAATTAAAAGTATGTACAAGGCTTGCTTATAAAGGAAAGCTAGGACACAATGAAGGGCTATGAATGAGACAAGTGTCCCAATCATGTGTAGGGTAGGTAGAAAGAAATAATAGATAATTCCATGAAAGGTGGATCACCCACCTAAGGTGGAATTATCATGCCATGAAAAGTGGAGATAAAAAGGTGATAACTAGATCAAACCACAAAGAGTGGAATTTATCCTACACACACTTCCCTAAGTGTCCAAATCATATCTCTCAATGTATGCACAAACCTAGATGCAAGATGCAAATAAATAGGTGTCACAAGTGCAACCTATAATGATATGCATTCCCTAAGTAAGCTTAAGTAAAGTGTAATAAGTAAAATAATTATTTACACCAACACCCCCCCTTAAGTGCAACTTGGGGAATGAAGACTAAAGATAACCATGCAAGATAAGATGCAAGATGGGTCTCGACAATTGAGCCATGTTAGGTACCCATGTACAAATGCAATGCAATCTCTCACAAGCGAGGAAAGGGAGAAAACCTCATGGGAAAAAACTCCCCCTCAAAAGAGAGAAGAAAACAAATGAATGTACAAATGGAGAAGGACCAAATCCCAAGATAAGGAAAAAGTCCCCCCATGAAAAAGAAGAAGAAGAGAGACAAGGTAGCCCCCCCTCAATGTACAATGTTCACCCATGGAAGATGCTCGAGAAGGAATGAAGAAGCTACTCCAAAAGTGTCAAACAAAATTCCTCCCCTTAGGAAGAAACAATACCAAAGGTGCATGAATGAAGTCTCCCCAATCCACAAGTGAAGAAGGAAGAATCCTCAAAATGTAAGGAGTCTTTGAAATCTGCTCAAATTTCCCTATGTTGATGATGAAAGATGACTTTCCCAAACCATGTGAAGCTGCAATGACAAGTGCATTGGTCACAGTGTAGTCACTTCCTAGAACATGTGAGAAACCCTTTGCAACAACACTCTCATCTGCTGAAAAATACAACTCAAGATCTAGCAAGGATGAAGGTAGAACATACTCCAAAGATGCAAGTGTCTCCTCAAGAGAGAAAGTGGCCTCCTCCAACTGTTGTATATATGCATCCATAATCACATCAACCTCAAAAGACTGATCATGTAGAGGAGGGTCGGAGTGTTCCATCACAACAACTTAAGAAGAATTACCTTCATCAAAGAGAAGATGTAAGTAATCAAATGTGTCTCCCAAATCTTCAATGTAGGACTTCACAAACAAACTGTCAATGTCTGTCAAGTAGTCATCCCATGAAACTGCTACTGGAAGACAAGGTATGAATTGTTGTATTGAATCACAAGGTACTGAAACTGTTGGAACACAAGTATCATCAGGTATATCAGTCAATGTAGGAGAAGGAAATTCAACAATAGGCTCAAGAACCTTAGGAGTAGTAAGCACTCCAAGATTAAAGTAACCATACTCATTCTCCTCCAGTGTGTCCATACTAGGGTGAATTGAATCATCAATAGGAGCAAAATATGAGAAGGTATAGAACCGTGAACGATGATCAACCTCCCCAATTGCAACAAGAGCCTTGCTATGTAAATCCTGAACAATGACATAATCTGGTGTGAACTCTACACTCTTTCCTGTACCACTATGTGTAATCTAATAGATGGAAAGGATATTCCTTGACAAAGTAGGCACACATAGAACATCATTAAATGCTCCACCTTCAATGCCAATAGACCCCTTCCCACAAAATTCCAAAGAAGTGTTGTTGGCCATCAAAATGGGTGGTGATGAACAAGAATCAAATGAAGAGAACATATCATTGGAAGAAGTCGTATGATGTGAAGCTCCTGAATCAAGGATCCACCTATTTGAATTGGAATCTGCAACTGCAAGAAATGCTTGCCCCTTATGTTTCTCATGTTGAGACGATGTAGATGAAGGAGATGAGCTTGATGTTGTTGCCATGAGAGTTGTACCTTTTCCCTTAGAAGAAGAAGTGGAACAATATAAGTTCTTCTCCTGATATGTAGCTGGCAAGTTGATGTTGTTCTTCTTAAGGATGTTTTTCAACTCATCAATTTTCTTAACATGACAAGGATGCTCCTCATGACCAATTTTTTTGCAATATGTACATGTTGGTTTCTCCTTGCTTGGATTGTTATTCTTTGAAGAAAATGATGACGAGCCTTGTTGTGGAGGAGTGGATTGTTTGTTCTCTCCTTGTGGCTTTGGTGAAGATTGCTTTTGGCCTTTCCCTTTTCCTTGCTTATCGTTTCCATGATTGACCACCAATGCTTTTGAAGTTGAAGACTTGAGAATTCCCATTTTCATCAACTTATTTTACTGAAGAATCAAAAGATCTGTGAGAGTCTCAAAAGATGGTGATGTAAAGTTACTTATTGTCAATATTTGAGTTTGAAAACTTGAAACAAAGTCTGCATGGAATCTTTTCTAGCAAGTTGAAGACCAATTGATCATCCTCTTTCTCAATACCACAATCTTTTAGTTGTGCTCTTAGCTCATTTTCCTTAGTGACATAATCCTGAATGGTATCAAAATCCTTGGGATCAAGGCTTAGGAGATCATGTTCAAGCTTATACCCCTTAACCTTATCAACCTTTCCATACAAATTAGCAAGCTTATCCCAAGCTTCCTTGGCTATAGTACATTTATCAACATGAAAAATGAGATCATCTGAAATGAACTTTCTAAGTGTACCCAATGCCATAGAAGTTTTAGTGAGCCAATCCATATATGTAGTTGGATCTACCTTAGGATCCGAAGGTGCAGTTATGGTTCCATCAATATAGTAAATTAAACCTTTTTCTATTAGTTTACTCCATGCACGTACTTTCCATGTAGCATAATTATGTGCAGTTAAGAGTGGAACTTTAGATGAACCCATGATGGAATGCAACAACACAAGAGATAAAATAGGCACAATCACACAAGAGACACCCCCCCAAATTCACTCAATCAAAGTACCACCCCCCCAAAAAGATGATTTTGACACTTTATAATTTAGCGCGTGTACAATATGCCACTTGCAACTTGGCTAAGTGGAATTATGATTTCTGATTTATAGCTTGCAAAAATTAGGTTGATAATAAACTAGAACAATGAAGCAAAGACCTAAATTTAGATCTATGCAATACAAGTGCCAAATAGGCCAAGAAAGACCATATGCTGAAAGTACAAAATCTACTCAAGATCACTTATAACTTATTGCAGATTCAAGAAGTAGATGAAAAATAATGCACTTAAAAAAAAATAGCACTTGAAAAGGAGCTCATATGTGCCTGAACGAAGCCCTGGAAGTTGCAGAAATGAGGATTGGATAGGTACAGTATTGAAAAAATGCAAACTCAAGAAAATATGTCCACCAAAATTAGAAACTAAGTACACCACTATGAAGTACAAGAAAAATTAGCCCAAATAAAAAAAGTTGCTCAGAAAAGGGAGTTAAATCGAGCAAGATATGGGCATTTGAAGATCAGCTGCAAAATTAAAAACTCCATTGGTGAGGGGGTCAAAAATTTTCAAACCAGTGTTGATGTCATCGCTGATGCGATGATGATGTCATTAGACCATGGCCCTAAATTTGACGGTTCGATGCCCGTAATTGGAAAAAGTGCCCAACTGCTGGAATATTCGCTGTTTGATCGCCATAATGTACTTGCGAGAATATTTCGTCAAATGGAATCTTAGCCGTACCTTGTCTGTCAGTTTCTTTTAAACTTGCCAGAATTTATTTGAAGAATTCAGTTGTCAGTTAATGTCGCCGATTGATTTGAGCGCTAGAGGTTGAGTGGGGCGCCAGGGCCAGGCTGCAGGCCACATGGCGCCTGCTGGCCCACGCGCATGTACTGCCTCTGCACAATAATGGGTACAGGGTACGCATGTACCTATACTCAGAAATTCTTTTTGAATTTTTTGAATTTTTTTTGAAAGCAAATACCATATTTGATTTATAAAAAATCAAAAACAATACAATGTTTTATTTTTATTTTTGATTTTTTATAAAAACCTTTAGAAATACAATCAATCTGCAAATTTAAATGGATTTTTTAAAAAAACATAGATTTTTTTTTGATTTATATACAAAATTAGAAAAATCCCAAATACAAAATTTTTAAAGGGGATTTTTTCTAAATTTTTTTTTCAAAAACATTCTAGCTAATAAATATATATTTTTTGGCAGAATATTACGAAACTAGAAATTTTCAGAGAAAATAATTTTTCCAAAACTATAGGAAAAATTCAGAAAATTGAAAAAATACCCAAATTGGCGAATTTTTTCGATCTAGAGCTCCTGGTGTCAAAATTTGATGAAACGAAAGGCAATTCCAACTAGAAACAACCTTATGAATCCGAATTTGAGGTCAGATTTGGTCTAGGATGCACCAAAATGTCACTGCTCCTTAGATTTTCCTCTTGACCACCTTCACACGATCTAAGATCTCCCAACAATGGCTATACAAAGGACCTCCAACTGCTCTGATACCATGTAAGAACTTATGAAATACAACAATAGGATCAAGAGACTAAACATAACACAAAAGAGAGACAAGATGATAAAATATGATGATTGTATTCTCAATATGCACGAAGATAGACTTACAAGTATGTACAAGGCTTGCTTATAAAGGCAAGCTAGGACACAATGAAGGGATATGAATGAGACAAGTGTCCCAATCATGTGTAGGGTAGGTAGAAAGAAATAATAGATAATTCCATGAAAGGTGGATCACCCACCTAAGGTGGAATTATCATGCCACGAAAAGTGGAGATAAAAAGGTGATAACTAGATCACACCACAAAGAGTGGAATTTCTCCTACACACACTTCCCTAAGTGTCCAACTCATATCTCTCAATGTATGCACAAACCTAGATGCAAGATGCAAATAACTAGGTGTCACAAGTGCAACCTATAATGATATGCATTCCCTAAGTAAGCTTAAGTAAAGTGTAATAAGTAAAATACTTATTTACACCAACACAAAGGAACCCCCCTTGAATGCTCATATATGTCAAAAAGTAAAAACAAACAATGATGAACATGGAATATGAATTTCAACAAAATCTAATCTAATCCCTTAGTAAAATCTAATGCATTTGATTAAGACTATATATGTTGAGAAGTCATAATTTTGAATACTTAGCAAAATCTAATACCATAAGAGAATGGAGGAAAATGTAAAGAACATGTTTAAAGACTTGACATACCTTAAAATCAAAGATTCGATTGGAGAAACTACCCAATTATATATGTGGTCTTTTTTTCTACTTACACATAAAACTCCTCAAAGATTTGATCTTTTCACAAAATTGTTTCCTTTTCAACATTCAATTGTATATAACTCTAATAGAATTACTAAAAACTATACAATTAACCAATTTATATTGTTAAGTTATAACAATTCAATCATTCTTAATATTGCAACACTACAAACATTGAAACTTCAGTTGATATAATAAAATTTGATGCAAAAAAATTGTTATTTCCTCCTTTCTAATTTGGAAAACCAAAAAAAGGTGGTCGAAAGTTGATGCAAAGGTGGTGGAATGTGTAAAAATTGCATGTGCTCTTCCCAAAAATATAAAAAAGTGTTCTTTTGTCGAATCACACATAGAAGTGGGATAATAATAAAGCATATGGGCCTGGATCATGGGTGTCCTACCTATTTTACCATTTTTAGAGAAAGACAAAACATGCTTGCCTTATAATGTGAGTGCATTTTAGCTTTCTCTAAAAACAACAATATTTCAACTTTTCCAAAATGTACTCAGATTTTGAAAAAGTTGATTTTTAAAAGGTTTCTTAAGTATTATCATGTGTCAATAAGGGATTGGGTTAAGGTACATCAATGAGACCTATCTTTGACCAATTATGACATCTTTTATAATGAAATTAAAAAAGTTTTACAACATACTTGCACTTAACCTTAATCATAGATTTTCCCAATTGTAAAAATAGAGTTGCATGGTTATGTTTATCTAACCATTGAAATTATAGAATTGAGTCCACTTAATCCTTTACACAACCTATTAATATTAACTAATTATTGAAATGTCATCATTAAAATTATAAGGAATTAAGACTAAAAATAACAAGAAAGAATAGAGAGATGATAAAGAATTTGTTAACGGAGTTCACCCATATGTTTGGGCTACGTCTCTGGGTTCACTTCTCAATGTAGGACTACTTTATTAATGACACAAAGCTTTAATTTCCTTTGTACATCATCCAAGCTTCATTCCTGCATTACAATCACTTTCACAGTCTCTCTCAACACCTAAAGACACTATCCTCCTTTACTCACATCCAAGGAATAGGACTCAAATGCCTTAAAATCCCATTTACGCTTAAAGGATTACAAATTTCAAATGTCTTTGTGTAAGCACTAGCCCTCAAAATTCCTTCCCCAATATGCCTAAGTTCCTCCAAACTAAAAATTGATTTCCTCCAGAGCAAAAAAACTCCCCCCTTAAGGGCTGATGCAAGAAGTTGAGCTCACAAAAAGCTCAAAATGTGGAAGTGTTTTAGCTATTTTTCAGAATTTGTCTCTTGGATTGAAAATTTGAGGCACTTACACAATGAATCTTAAAAAATTCAGTATTAGCATTTTGAATCTAGTTTCCAAATATGTAATTTATTCAAATACCCTGATGATAGAAATTAAATTTTGATAGGGATGTATAAAAACCAAATTTTAAAAGTCATTTTCTTTTACCATACCATGCATGTGTACAGACACCACTTTTTGACCCAAATAAAATTATTTTGCTAATTACTTTTGGAGAAAGAGAGCTAACGACATGAAGATTGATGAGGATTATTTTTTCTAATTTTTTTGAATATTTTTTTAATTGAATTTTTATTGGCCTTAATTTCTATTTTTAAAAATAAACATGTACAAACAACATAATTAGACCCATACTAAACATTTTTTGATTTTTTTCATTATGTAGAGAATTGTCTAAATATTGATGCCATATAATTTTTTTTACAAGAAACTTAACCAAAAAAAAGTTATCAAAAAATTAAAAAAGCTTGATATTTCATGTTTATGGACTAGTTTGTTTAGAAATTGATTAAAAAATATCAAATATAATCCAATCTTAATATAAATTATATATTTGAAAACTAGACATTGTGTTCTCTAATGGGTTTTAATTTCATAGATTGATTTAGAAAAAAAGTCCATCAACCATATTGCCAAAGTTGGACATTCTTCTTGAATCTGCCTTAGTTTTTAGTTGCAGGTCAAAGCCTGAGGGTTGGGTTGGCAAGCCTAAAACCAAGGCTGCATGTGTTAATTTAATTAATTAATTAATTATTACACTAACATAAGTTAACTTAGGTCTTGCATTAATTTAGTCCTAGGTTGCATAAATTAGAAAATCATTAAATAATGAGATAATTTCCCCTTTTCATGTGTAGGGATAAGATTCCTTCTAGAAGATGAGTTTTCCTTCTAGAACTTTTATCATTTCCTAGGTAGCGTTCACATGTTGTCACATGTAGTGTGATTTTGACACTTGGAAACATCTTATGCATTCTAGATCCTTACTCTTTCCTATTTAATCAGGCTCATGTACGCTTGTAAATATCACATCATCATAATAGAATCTCTATTTTGCATTCCATTGTTGCAACACTTTTTGTGTGGTTGAATATCTTTCCTGGAAAAGGTCCTCCATTGAAGACTACAGCTTTAGGGACACTGTGACTCCATCTCAACATGGTATTAGAGCTTTTCTAGTGAAACCTCAACTCATGATCAAGAAAGTTGGTGTGCGAGATTCTTTGCAGGCTTGGAATTTTACTTGTAGGCTAGTTGGTTCTACTCAGGAGCCAAGGTGATTTCTGGTGCACATCAGGCTCTCTCCGACCTCTCCATTGCATCCAGAAGGCCTCTAAACCCATAGATTGCCTACTCAATCGTCAAAATCAGGGACATATAAACCGAGATCCATTGAGGTATCAATCTAGGGTTTACATCATTTTGTACTATCCGTACAATTTTGCAGAAAAAAATCCCCCTTTCAGTCCTCCATCATAGGTTTTTTTTTTAGAATTATCAAGCATTTTTTATTCAGCAATTTGGGCAAATTTTTCTATAGTTTGGGAAAAAATTAAAATTATGTGGCTTTGACCTGGTATTATAATATGTAGTCAGCATAAATATTTATCAGCAGGCTTAAGTCTTCCCTTCTATTAGCTTTCACATTATTTTTTTCTACAGATTAAATTAAATATCGATATTTAATATTTGAATTGAAATTTTATTGCAATATTCAAATATTGTTTGTCGACATCCATCCGCAAACCAACAGTGGTCGGTGCTATCCCATCTATGACTTTATCTGATGTCACCAACTGTCACATCCACTATTGACCATCATTTTAGGCCCCGTCCACCATTTCTGATTGTTGGAGTTCCTTCACGATGGATCCCTCCACATTGATAGATTGGCTAAAGACTCTCCATCAGCCCTAGCCCTGGTCCTATCCATGACTGAGGGTTCCGCTAGCCCCAAGCGGTGCCACTAAGCCGCGCCACCTCTGCGCCACCAAGCCGCTGCTCCAACGACACTAATCTGGTGGGTGTGTGTTTTTTTTCCTCTACTTAGCCTGCACTCACATCAACGACCAATGGCTTATTTTTTTTAGCCCTCGGGTGCTTGATTTTTGTGCCTAGTTAGTCTGAACAGGTCCATTGCAGCAGTGATCTTCTGGAGGCTGTATCTTTCACATACGATACCAAAATTTAGCAAACGATATACCATTGGAAAGCTCTTGGAGTCTACTTTCTAGTGATGCAATTTTTTTTGAGATTCTATTATCATAATTTTTTTAATCTAGTTTAAATGAAAACACTAATTTGGTCTTGGAAGGTGGCATCTCTTGTTTAGTTTGTTGAATTTCTGCCATTCTCGCAACATCAGGGAGGTATTACAGTCTTTTTTTTATCAGTCCAACATTTCCTTTTAGAATCAACTTCAGGTGAAGTTTCTTGTTGTTTGTCACCTTAAGTGATTTTTTTCTTCACTTGAACATCCTGCTTTTTTAGAGGGAGTTGTTTGTATCAAGGGGGCTTCATTTTAGTTGATAATTGATATATCATCATGTTCTAGCATTTCCTTTTAGTGATTTTTTGTCTTGTATAGTTGTTCTTTCTCTAATGGCAGATACAAGATTTGAGATTCTCACACCTGACAATTATTAGACATGGAAAGTCAACATGCAACGTCTCCTCTGGTCGAAGGGCCTATGGTCAACGTTGAATGAGAATCAACCTCATTTGACTAGGGAATATGAGAAATTTCAGCATCAAATCAAATGTGAGGAGTCTATGGGTCTTATTTCTCTTCATGTCTCCAACTCCTTGTTTTTCCATATTAAGGGGTGCAAAACTCCTAAGGAGGTTTGGGATAAACTCAAGGATTTGTTTGTTTCTATTAGCGATGTTTGAGCTTTGGAGTTAGAGTTAGAACTTGCTTCACTCTTAATTGATTATTTCCCCTCCATCGAAGACTATTTGGTAAAATTCAAGTCTT
Source organism: Sequoia sempervirens (assembly GCA_007258455.2). NCBI lineage: Eukaryota > Viridiplantae > Streptophyta > Pinopsida > Cupressales > Cupressaceae > Sequoia > Sequoia sempervirens. The sequence goes on from VDFB02172099.1 coordinate 21,719, forward strand.
TGAGGACACAATTATCTGGGTGTGGCAAAGATAAAATTGACAAGGAATGTATCTTCATGATCTTGTCCAAGTTAAGAGGTTCTTTCTCTTATTTTG
>VDFB02172100.1:0-12034 GCA_007258455.2 Sequoia sempervirens
ATAATGTGCATCCATGGAATGGCTCAGAACTTCACCTGGGATCTTTTTTGTTTCTTTGTGGTTTGAGGCTTGACTCATTTTTTCAAATAATTGAGATAATAATAAGAGTGTGACCGCAGTTCAACTTCCAGCTTAAATCTTTTATGTGGCCAAGTTGTCATACCAATTGATTACAAATATTTAAAAAGGTCATCATGTTTATCCCATAATCCATAAATATTTTTTTAATAGAAAGAAAGATGCATTAATTACAGGAAGAAAGAAGACTAATTAACAACTAACAAGATGATAGCATGTGCTAAAAAAATTACATAACAAATAAGAGATAAAACTTATCTCCTTAAACTATCAGTCAAGTTTCTTATAGACTATGATGGAAACTATGATTGTTATTAGCACTAGAAAGATAGGAACCTAATATCACTCATAACAACCACAATCCTTTTTCGTTAATCTTTTGTCATTTTAGTTCATCTTGTGGAAACTATTCTTCTAATTCCTAATCTTGAAAGTTGTTTTGTTTGTGTGGAGTTATTTAGAAGGGAAGCTGATTGTAATAGTCCACCATTAACATTACATATGCAACCCATGCCACATGATATCATTGATTTCTTACCAAACTCACATTGCAACAAAATAGTCACAAATAATCCAATAAGAATAGGTGCTATTCTAGCTCATACTGCCTAGTCTAAACTACATTAAATGAGGATGATTAGGTGTACATAGCTAGCATGAGCCAAATTTTAACAAAAACGCCAAAATTATAAGATAAGTCTAGATTGTGACTAAAGGATGATCAAAGAAGAATTTGAGGGAATCTTTTTTATTCCTCTCCTTTCTCACTTGCATTGCAATCCGTTCTTCTTGAAAGATTCCTCTCCCCTTCTCTGTCTGATTCCCCTTTCATTACTTGCTCACATCAGTTTGTCCTCTCTTTCCTTGAGGGTGATGCCCTGATACTAGTTTACAATTTTTGGCAAATTGGACCTTGAAATATTACTTTTCTAACTAAATCTTCACTTTTGAACACCTATGGCTAAACCACGAAAGAATTTGAAGATGATGCAAATAGCGATTTGTGAAATTTGTTTTATTAGATTCTAAATATATATTTTTTAAAAAAATTGGAATTATATTACACTTCTTTTTCCATCTCCCTCGAAAACTATTTTTTTTAGAAAACAACATTTTAAAAAAGTGATGCTCACCGTATAATGCATAACTTCTTTTCCATGAAGGATAAAATTACAATTCTTTGGTGATTTGTAACCTCGATATCTAGTGCTTCAATTGGTTTCATAGTGTTTTATTGAATATTTTTTTTTTTCCTTAATCAAGTTTGAAGTCAGCAATTACAATGAATTTAGACATGGGGCGGGTATATATAATCGCGTAACTTTTTTTTGTATGTATCAAATTCAAAAAAATAGTTGGATCAAGGACTTCAATATCTAGTGCACTCACATTTTCAATTTTTTTTTTATAATCTGCTATTTTTCCACATGTGCAGAACAAAGAGCTTGATTTTTGGTGAAAAACCTATGTTTAGTAAAACTAAAAAAAAAACACAATAAAACCAAAACATATTAAAATCATATTCGTTGGATAGCTCGTTTCGAGGACTACCTGATTCTAGTTGGGTTTATGAAGTCTCCACCATTTTCATCCTCAACTTGAGTTTTTGAAGTGCAAAATTTTTGGAGTTTTACTGGTGCTAGAGGGTGAAGGTGGGAAAAGGGGTTCCCAGGTAAACCATGGGGCTTCAGGCAAACCTTTCAAAAGAGTTTTTCTTTGTTTTTTGGTGAATGAATTGGGACCTTGTATTAAATGGGTTAAGCTTGAACCCTAGGTTCCTGTGAACCCTCTTTTGGTTCGTTTGAACCCCAAAAACAATTTTTTTTGGCATGGGGTCATTTTTTTCAACTTTTCCTTCCTCACTTGAATTGTAAACCACTTTTATGGGTTTACCCCTCCAAGTACTAGTTTTCTACACACTCATGTTTTCTCCCAAATACAAACCTTGAATCCACAAAATAAGGGGTTGTAGGGCTTTAAAGATTTTCATGCACCAAATTTTCCATGCGATCTAACACTTTCCGATGGCTAGGTGACTGGGATACCATACCGTATTAATGGCATGACCCTTCTTAGTCATGCATGCACCCTTTGTTGTTTCCTCTTGTTGGGTCGCTGTCGTAAATGCCACAACCTAATTTCTTTTAATATTTCTATACTTAGCTATTAAATAGGGAATAAAGCTTAGAAAAGTTATAAAGACAAAAACAAATTAAGGAATTTAGCTCTCACCAATACAAATTTAAAATTTAAAATTATAAATATTAAACATTTATTCCACAAAAGAAAAGTAAAATTATTATTTTTTATTTTTTGATGAGGGGTTTTATTTAAAGTTTTGATTGTTTCCAATTTTATTCAAAAACATGAAAAAAAATCAATAAGGACTAAGAGGTATTCATTTTGTAAAATTCATCCAAAACAAGATCTTAGTCTTATTCCTTGTCATATCAGGATCCTTACACTTAGCAATTATTAATCTATTATAGACTAATTCAAAACCATTCAACTTCACCAATAAACTAAAAACCCTTTGAAACAAATTTGTTTTAATCTTGTACCAATTTGTTTTAATTCTATATAAACATTCTCAAGATAAAAACAAAAGCCAAAACCCCTTCTTGAAATGATATCCTTATTATATTTTATGACATGTCTAATATTGAGGAAGCATCCTTATTAAACTTTTTTTTTTATCAGCAAGAGGTAAAGGCAAATTTTATTAATATATCTAATATCAAAGGATCTTACATCTTATATTACAAGATATTCATTATAAGCTTATACACCAAACTAAAACATAAATCATTCTTGTCAAGATATAAACATCTGAAAGAGCTCTAGTAGTCATAATTAAGTCCCAACCAGTATTGTGGCCAGAGGAACAAACTGTCTCTTACAAAACTTGCCCAAATAATAAAGGACCTTGTTCATCTAGCATAGCTTTACTTCCACCACCTCACCTCTTTACCTTCTATTGCAAGCTTCAATGACTCATCTTCTTCCATATTTTCCTCCCTATATACATGATTAATAGTAAAACAATCAGAATAATCAAGAATTGTCAGTATCCTTTCTAGTAGGGCTTTAAGTCTCCAGTTAGGTGTTTTAAACGTTCTCACTACATTGATAGTGATAGTCGAATTTCCTTCAATGTCTATCTTGGCAATTCCTTTCTTTTGGTATTCAATCAACCCTATGTATAAGGTGGTGAATTTAGCTATGTTATTCGTATCATCTTGAAGCCTGGCAACAAAAATCTTGCCTAAATTAATGGAACCACTACCATCCCTGATTATGCACCTTGCCTCTGAGGGACCAAGATTACCTTTTGAAGCCCCATCAAAGTTTTGTTTCAACCATCCAATCTTAGGCGGATTCCATGTTGTTTGCTCTTTCTTCTTATCTCTTTCCCCAAAGAACATGGGGACTTTAAGGCTTGCCCAATTAAACCTCATTTTTCCATCCCACTCAGCAAAGTCTCCTTTTGTATTGAGTCTTAATACTATTTTGTTGTTTATCATTTCCACAATTGAGCTTTCTATCATATTAATAACTAATTCAAATTGGTTTGATTTGTTGTTAAAAATCCTCATGTTCCTCTCTTTCCATATTTCCCATAATATCGTTGATGGACTGATCTCCCATAAGCTACTAAGTAACCCATCATTGGTTCTAATAGGCCAACTTTGAAATAGGGATATTATGTCATTGGGAAAAGCCGTTACAAATCCTAACTTTGCACAAAGCCATCTCCAACATTTTGCTGAGAAGGGACAATTCAAGAGTAAGTGATCATTGTTTTCTTCATGAGCTTTACATAATACACATCTTGAAGGGCCTTCAAAGCCCATTTTTCTAAATCTTTCTGCTGTTAGAATTTTCCTTCTAGTTGCTAACCAAGCAAAAACTCCTGCTTTTGGTATTATTTTGCCACTCCAAAATAGCTTCTGAGATATGCCCAAATCAATGTTTTTTGCTTGGTTAGCCAATATGTTATATCCCTCTTTAGCATTATACTGTCCATACTTTGAGGCTGCCCATAATAGTGTATCATTCCCTTTTCTAAAGAATATTTGTCTATTTCTAATTACCTCTTTTAACTGCCTAGCCTCATGCTGTGGAATGGGGAGGCCCTCCAAATTTTTCCAATCCCACCCAAAGGCTGGGTCAACCTCTAAAAAATTGACATAATCTTTTATCTTCTCCCCCCATGTTTGCTTTAGCCATCTTTTAGTTGTTTCAATTGATATTTGACTATCTATACTCGGATAGCCTCCCCATGAATCCTCCCAAAACAAGCATGAATTTCCATCATGAACATCCCAAGATACATGATCTGCCACTAGAGGCTTACATTTGAGGATAAAGTTCCATATTCTTGATCCCTTGGGGGGGTTATTAATCCTAAAAATTTCCTTGGATGCATTTCCTTCTAGATATTTAATTTGCAAGAGTCTCACCCACCTTGATTGTGGGTCCTTTATCATTCTCCATACTAGTTTTGCTCCCAAAGCTAGATTTTGCTTCACTTGATCTCTTAGTCCCATTCCTCCTAGTGGTTTTGGTTTGCAAATTTTATCCCACGCAATAAGGGCTATCTTATTCTTCTCCTCAGTCTTTTTCCAAAAGAAATTTCTCATTTTTTGAATTAGGGCCTTATTCATTCCTGTTGTTATTGCCAAATAAGAGAGGAGATAAATTGGTAATGCTGATATTACTGTTTGAAGCATAATTAGTCTTCCTGCCCATGACAACCATTTCCCTTTCCAAGATTTTATCCTTTTATCCATTTTGCTTTTCAAAGGGTCCCATAATTTTGAATTTCTTAGTCCCTTATCTATAGGAATACCCAGATATTTACATGGTAAGGATCCCTTTTTGCATTTAAAAATATTGATAATGTGGATCTCTATATCTTGTTTCGTTGAGAAAAAGAAGATTTCTGATTTTTCTCTATTGATTGCTTGACCTGATGCTTTCTCATATGACCAAAGAATCTCATAAAATCTTCTCGCTTCCTTTCTTTTTGCTGCTCCCATCAATAATGTATCATCAACAAATTGTTGATGCGTGGAACTAAAATTCCTAGTCACTTTGATCCCTTCAATCTTCCCTGAGACATTATTTTCGCAGTTAGTCTACTAAGGGTGATCCACAATAGTGGTTTACAAGTTTTGCCCAAACTAGACACTAAAATTATTATTTTAACTAAATCTTCACATTGGGCACCTATACCGGCTAAATGCGGTGAGGGAATTTGAAGATGATGAAAACTCTAAAGTCTCCTCACATTTTTTGTAGATTCTATTTTTTCAAAATTTTGGAATCAGTTGTACTTCTTTTCCATCTCCCACGAAAATTGGTTTTAGAAAACAACATTTTTAAAAGTGGCACATCATTATGTCATTACTTTTTTCAGGATAAAATTCTAATTATTTCGTATTTAGATTTGTAACTCTGATATCTAGTGATTCTACTTGGTTAGATAGTTTTTTATTGAATATTTTTTCTTTAATCAAGTTTCGAAGTCAAATCAATTACAATTTAGACATAGTGCAACTGTATAATTCGTAACTTTTTTTGTATATATTGAAATTCAATTTATTTTTTTGTTGGATCAAGGACTTCAATATCTAGTGCACTCATATTTTTCAAAAAATGATAATCACGCTAATTTTGACGTAATGGGAACAAAACCATTAGTTTCAATGAAAAACTATATGTTTAGTAAAACTAAAAAAACAAATACATAATGAAACCAAAATATATTAAAATTATATTCGTTGGATAGCTCATTCCGAGGACTACTTGATTCTAGTTGGGTTTTTGAAGAATCCTCCATTTTCATCCTCAAACCAACCTTCGAAGTAAAAAAAGTGGAGTCTTTTTGAACAAGGTCAAAATTAGGGAAAAGGAGGGTTCGCTTCTAGAACTAAGCGTTCATTGAACCCCTTCAACATGCATTATTTTCCTTTTTTTTTTGGGTGGGAAATGTGGGCCCAATAATTAATGGTTTTGCTTGAACTCTTGTTCAGGTGAACCCCTTTTTGGTTCGATTGAACTTGTAGGTTCATTCGAACCCCTAAAACCATTTTTTTGCCATGGGGTCATTTTTTCTCAGTTTTCCTTCCTCCATCAAATTGTAAACCACTATTGTGGCTTCACCCCAAACTTACGCCATAATCATCACGAAGAGAAATGGCGATAGAGGATCCCCTTGTCTTAACCCTTTGGATGGTTGAAGTAACCTTATGGATTTCAGTTACTAGAATTGAAATTTTTGGGTAGAACCTGTAACACCCCTCATTTTGGATATTTGGATCGGCAGTGTTTTCTTGGTAATGTTTGATTATGCTTATGATGTGACTGTGAACTTAGTGATTATTTAATCATGAACTGTTTAGTGATGCACATGTTATATTATGATATGACGATTATGTCTGAACATGCTTTGACTTTGGAACTTAATTACTTGCGATCGTGATTGTTAAACGATGTGAAGTTATATATTGATGTGATGTGATCTTATTTTGGTGTTATCTTTATGACATGATTTGGAGTAACTTAGAAGATATCTGATTAAATGATGTTGTATGCTATTGATCATATCTTTGATGTTAGATGCGTCAGTTAGTGATACTGTATTGGTGAAAGGGACGGATTGTATCACTCGCTTGCGAGCGTCCTACAATTCTGAGATTCCCTCTTCACGGTGTGTTTAATCATATTATATATATATGTACGTTTGACATGCTCTTTGTTGCAGGTTGGCAGGTACATGACATCGACTCCACCTGGTTTCACAGGTTTGAGCGTGTTCATTTACCAACGGTAATTGATTGGGAGATAGTAGCTAGGTTTTCCAAGCCAAGTCGTCACCCTAGTCATAACGTGTTGTCGGGTTGTTGTCGGGGTTAGTCGTTTTAACTTGGTCAGTTTCCCCTTGAGTGTTTATTTAATTTCAAGTTTAAAGTTTATTAAATGACTTGTGTAATTTAATTAATGATTAAATGTGTTTAATTGCAATGTTGAAATGTGATTTATTTTATTGATTTATTTGATGAAATTAATAAAGTAATTATTGGGTTATTGATTGATTTGATTAATTAATAAACTAGATTTAGTTTATTAATTAATTAGATTAATAGTGATATATTAAACGAAATAGTGATTTTGGTGTTATTGTATATCTAAATTCAAATGAAATTGAAAATGGAAGTTATATTGGATATTTGGGATTTAATTAAAATCTTTTATGAATAGTTACGATTAAATTAAAATAAATAATTAAATGACAATATGTTTTAATTCCACTTTTAAAAAAATATTGTTGAGGAAATTATTTATTGGTAATTTTGAAATGCTTATGTTTTATGAGAAATTTGGAAAATGCATAAAGTTGAATAAAAAAATTGAAATTGGATTTTGAATTAAAAATATATATATATATATATATTCCCATGTTTTTTAAATTATATTTGGTAAGTGGGATTTTTGGGGTTTTGACTATTTTTGGGGAAAAAACCCTTTTTTGCAAAAAAAAGGATCTAAGTTAAAAAAATCTTTCATTTTTGGAGAGAGATCTTCTTCTTGGTGGGGCTTGGTTTTGGATTTGGGAAGGAGATTGAAAGTTTCTTGAGCTAGATTTGAAGAGGTTCTTGAAAGCTCCATTTGAATCTACAAATCTTGGAGAAAAATCAGGTTTCTCATACTCTTGCTTTGGCTAATTTGAAAATAGATTAAATCTTGTGATGAATGTTTTGAAATCTTTATTGGCTGTGTGTAAATCTTGGAAACATTGCTTGGATTTGAAATAAACCCATGAAAAATTCGTTTAAAACCATCAACACAAAACTTAGAGGGATTCAAATGGAAAGATTTAACTTATTTGGCAAAATGGAGAAAACCCAGAAAAATTCGTCATATTTTGTGCTTGAAAAATTCTTCTTCTTAATTTTCTTCTCAATAAAATTTGCTCAATCTGACTGTATCTAGGTAGTTTGAAATAGGTTGGTTTCATTTTTATTTTACCATATAAATTTATACAATTGGGAGTTTATTTTCTAAAATTTCTGTGTGAAATTTCATTCTGGTTTTTACCAACACAGGGTATCTTTTTATTTTTGTTTTTTTTTTCATTTTTGGACGAAATTATTTAAATAAAAATAAAATTTTATTTGGTGGGCTAGGGAGACCAACCCCCACCGCCGCCGCTGCCGCCGCCGTCACCCAGCAGGGAGGCGGTATTGTGTGCGAGCACACAGCCACCGCCGCCCCGTAGGGAGGCGGGCACCGTGTGCTCCGCACATAGGCTCCGCTGCCCGGAAGGGAGGCAGGCACTATGCACCCAGCGCACAAACTCCACCGCCCGGCCGAGAGGTGGGCTCCGTGTGTTGAACACATAGGCTCTGCCGCCATGGGCGGCTAGGGCTTGCATGCCCAGGGCTTCGGCCCTTTCTATGTAATTAAAAATTTCAAAATTTCTTTTGCTTTTAATTTAACTTTATAAATATTATCTTATATTATGTTTTATATAATATATATAATATTTAATATTATATATTATATAAAATATAATATATTTAATATATATTAAATTAAATGAATTTTAGTATAAGTTCAAAATATATTTAAATCTTGGGGATTTTAAAATATGAATTAATTGAAAAATATATATATATTATTTGATATATTTTATTTAATGGGAGTTTAAATTTAAATTTATATAATTTATTTATATGCAAATTATATTTGGCATATTTAAATAATGTTAAATGGAATGTTAAAATGATCATGTGATTTTTATATTTGAAGAAATTGACATTTTTAATAAATAGCCATAAATTTCAAAAGAAGTGATTTTAAGCTATTTTATAAATGTATATTAAAGACATATTTTGTTTAGGTAAAATAATAAGGAATTAAACATGATTAATTGAAATATATAAATTATTAGATATATTTTAATTAATGGGGTTTTAAATTATGTTTTGAATGGGAAATCTTGGAATCCTAAATGATCTTTTAGAGGTACACATTTAGATGATATTTGAGTATCGAAAATAGAACTTACTCTAAAATGATTATCGCATTGGTATTGAAGAAATGAAAGTTGATGTTGATCATTTGTATTATTTAGAATATTGAATTCGATTAATTTATTTATTTTATCCATGTTGTAATATAGATTAAGTAATTTAATTAAAATTTAGTTAAATTATTGATGCGAATTAGAAATAAAGATTAATTTATTTAATCTAGATGTCTATTCATCAAAACGTTCTAAGTATAGAAGACAATTGAGAAGATTAGAGATAATGAATGACTTAGTTCAATCAGGTGGTTCTGATCTTTAATTATGGAACATAATTGAAGAGCTTAGAATTAACGAATGATTTATTTTAAATCAAAGGACTTTATTTGTCAAATGTGGATTTAGTGATAATTTGACTTTGATTAATTATAGATTGAGCAAGTAGAGTTTTATTATTGGTTTAAATTCTTTAATGTCGGCAAGAGGATTTATGTATATACTATTTAGTATAATTGATTGGAATATGTTTGTGTTCAAGGAGAGATGAGTTTTAGTTGATTTACTTAATGCGGAGTTGAGATTAAGATTGAGTTATTTGATCTAAATGATTATTTACTAAAAGTTTAATTTATAGAATACAGTGGTTAAACTTAGAAGTAACGAATGATTTTATGAATCATATGAGATTGAGTTGTTTGACTTATTGCTATAAGAGTAATTTATTTAATCCAAATGTTTTATAAATCAAGTGGATTTATTTACAATATATGATTGTGAGATGTAGAGTGATTGATTGGTTTAATTCCAGTTCGATGATGTTATTTATTAAAATGTCTTGATTTTGGAATATGGTTGTGAAATTTAGAGTATGTGTTCTGTTCTTTGCATATTTCTATGTCGTGAAAAGAAATGGGTTCGATTGATTGGATAAATGCAAGTCATGTAAACTGTGTTTGACTGGATTTAGGAAATCCAACATTAGCGCATTTGGTTGCTCGAAATGTTTTTAGTGTTTATATGTACTTTCTCAATGTTGTGGGATTAGAGTGATTGTATTGAAAGTCTTCTAGATAGAAGTTCATTTATTGGTATTGGTTGTGGTATGTGAGTCAACTTTTGATGTGTCATGGGAAAATGTGCTTTGACGGTCATACGTGCAACTCTAGGTGCAACTAGTAACCATGAGAGAGAATTTAAAAAAAAAAAAAACACTTGCATAAGCTTAAGAAATAAGTACAACTTTTCTAGATAATTTCAAACTTGAAATCATATATAATCACAACTAGTAACAAAGAGAATTCCTTACACATCCCATTTATATTACATAAAAGACAATTGGAAAAAGAATAGTTTTACCTCATAAGTTTTGACTATCATAAGCCAGAACATGGAGTTCACTACATCTAGAATGTTGATCTCTATCTTCACAAGCCTCAAAGATTCTACTGCTACAAAGGGAGAGCATCATCCGGGTGCTTTCCTCCAACCGCAGACTCAAGTGGTCCCCCGCACACTTCCTAATTGGAAGTGACCTGGTCCTTCTCAAAGGGTGTAGATATAAGGAACTGTCAAGTTTCTCCATCTGAGTCCTAGTGATGTGTCCTACAAAACTCAATCGACCATACAACTCTAGATCCCTTCTAGCTAAGTATGATCATTCTGATTGGTCATGCCATCTAGACACACACCTCTGACTTGTTTAGAATCTGTCTCATCCTATAATTTTACTTACTTTATTTGGTACTCTAGACACATACTAGTCTGCATAGAAAATACATTCTAGCCAATCTAACTTAGAACTAATCCCTAATCCAAGATACACATGTAATGTAAAGATTTAGATATTTCAAACCTGTTCAAAGGTCCCTTATTGCATTCTTGCAACATCTAGGGTTTATGACTTCCTGTCATTTTACTCTCAAGATTCAATACCCAACATCTTTGATGCATTAAATCGAGTTTCAAAATTATCATGGAATCTCTTAAGGTATTATAAAGACTTCTTGTCTTGATCTATGGTTTTCTTCGACCTTTCATTGTCAATCAATATATAGGTTCAATGTCATATCCGACATAAGAGCTATAGATGTCCTATATCCTCCTCGTTTCAATACTAGAGTTTAGCTTCTCTAACCCAATATATGGAAATATCAAACATCCTTATTTTTTTTCAAAGGTAATAACATAAGTGTAATTAATCATAAGAACAAAATGCTTCTAGTCTTTCCTAGACCACTTGACATTGTTCAAGTTTAGATTTCATGTAACATGAATAAGCATAGTATTCGAGGTATTTCCTCACCAATATAATATCTAAAAGAATACTTTCATTTTTTATTAATTGTTTTGATCTAAGACAATCTTTCAACACTAAAAGGTTGATTTATAAAAGATAATAATCTACTTCCGACCCCTTGGTCTACTTGAGTCTACTGACTCTCAACATAGGTTAAGTTATGAACCCATAAATGACTTCCTTGTCCTATAAACCTTTATTCAACATAATAGTTTACCACCACCATATTGAATTTAGTTATGAATCTCTCCTTATGTCCCACCCTGAGGTGAATCATTCCAGTGATAACCAATCTTGGGCCATTTGGATCTTAGACGCGCACCCTCGCACTCCTTGAGTGAGGCTATTCGGCCCAACATGCGTGATGATGTTGAAGCCTTTGTGAGGACCTGCCTGACTTGTCAGCAAGACAAGTCTGTGACCCAACTACCTGGCGGCTTATTGCAACCATTGCCCGTGCCGGTGCGACCTTGGGCCAGTGTGAGTATGGACTTTATAACCCAACTCCCCTTGGTGCAGGGTCACTCTAGCATTATGGTAGTGGTAGATCGGTTTTCCAAGTATGCGGTGTTTGTGGCGTACAAGCTTCCGTGCCCGGCAGAGGTGGCTGCAAAGTATTTCTT
>VDFB02172101.1:0-42212 GCA_007258455.2 Sequoia sempervirens
TATTGAGCGTCTCGCTCATTGTTAATACATCAATTAATTTACCAATTACTTGCGTAATAGAAGCTCTCTGAAAACCCAGAAAGAATCCGCAAACCAAACACCAAATTACGAGCAACAAGAGCCAAAAAAATAGGAAACCCTAATTTCACCTTCCGAGTAGCCTACAGGTCTCCAGAATAGGCCAATGGTCAACTGAAAAGATCATGCTTGAGAAGGGGTCATTACAAGCTAGCCCTTCGAATTTTGTCTCAACCTTGTAGTTCTTCTGGCTATGAACGGAATTGGAGTTTGTTTGATGCCATTCACACAAAGAAGCGTAATAAGTTGACTCAACAATGCCTCAATGATCTTGTTTTTGTTCAATATAACCTTCGGCTTCGCACAAGAAAGGTGCAAGACCAGTCAGAAGAGCTCATTGATTTGGATGAGATTGATCCATACAGTGATTGGACCGTGCAGGATGATGAGGCATCCTTGTTTACAGAGGATGAGATTGTTGATTTTGAGAGGCAAGCTATGGAGGATTTGCCTGCAGCAGAAGCAGGGGAGATTGGAGTGGATGACATTGATGTGGTAGTGGAGGGGCCACTACCACCTACCAACATGGTGGAGCCACTTCCACAATCTTCTACGGCAACTAGGGAGCCAGAATCGAGTGCAAGGACTGTACCCTCTACCCCCCAATTTTTCTCTAGGTTGGGGAAGAGGAAATTGTAATTTCCTAGATATGAAATTTATGATGATGATTTTCAAATACAATCATCATAAATTCACTATAGTTATTGGTAGTTTTACTATGCGGCTTCGTATAATGATGCCATTTTCTAATCCATATGTATTGAACAATGAAATTTTATATAAAACACTCCCTCATGGTTTTTAGACTCATTTGATGCATTCTAGAATTGAATTTTGCAAAAAAAATGTGTTTTTATACGAAATTTTGCTACTTTTTAAGTTGTCGAGTATTTGCCGAGTATTTCCCCAGTATTTCCCGAGTATTTCCCGAGTCAAAATTTTTGGGCTTGCCAAGTACTCTCCAATTCCGAGTATGTAAACTATGCTCCTGATTTAGCTTCTGAAAAAGCAAAATAGACCTATTAGAGAAAAACTGATCTTTTGACAATTATGACCGAATCAGCCTGATGAGGAAGTATTTTAAAGCCAATAAAAATTAGTTTGAACCCTTGGAGTCAGAAATTCTATTTTTAGAAAATTTTGCAAGCATCCATTTGAAAAGAAACCCAAAAAAAGTCTATTTTTAGAAACTTACTATTTTTAGAAAATTTTCTATAATTTAGGGCCGAAATTTGAGATCTAGGTTTTGTAGAAAACTTCGCTCTGAGCAGACCCAGATCCTCAGATTTCGAAAATTTTGAGTTTTTGAGCACCATGCATGACATGCAAGTTTTCGTTTTCCAACCTTTGATTTTTATTTTTTTTTGACAAGGCTTTTACAATTTTTTACAAAATGCCTAAGTGTAGCAAAAATTGTAATTTGGGGTACAACATAATGAAGCCTCCTTAAAACATCGTTGTTTTTATAAAAATGAATCATTGCTTGCCCTATTAACAAGCGTTGCTTTATGACTTTGGTTCCCCCTTAATAATCTGCCTTTGATAGAAATATTATTTGATGTTTTATATTTATATATATATTTTATATTATTATATCGTAATAAATATAATTATAATAATATCAAATTGTAAATTTTTATTTTGTTATATTTGGTAATTATAATTATATTAAATTGCTAATACTTACATTTATATTTTTTAAATATTTATATTGTTATTCATTTTATTTATTCATTTGTATTTCAACATTAGGGTTTTTAGTGTCGTAATTTTGGGGGCATGACAGCTACCTAGGAAAGTGAACAAGTTTTGCAACATTTGAATCTTCGATTGCTTGAGGAAAAGCGACTCAGGAAGGGAGAACTGTAATGTCCCCTTCCATGGAGTAGCTGAAAATGTCCTATTTAGCCTACTTATTTCCCATTGGCTAACTTCGAGCTATATCATGGAATAAATTAATTAATCAATTAAAGTTGTCCAATAAAGCAAATATTATGGATGGCTTTACTTAATTAATTTTATAAGCAACTTAATGTTTTAAAAGAGAATATATTATAAAGTCACTTTATAAAGGTGTTTTAAATATTTTATTGAGTGAGAAATTAAAAGTACCTTTGGGAAAGTTCTTTGAGAAAATATAAAAGGTGATTTGAGAGCGTATTTGCATATGCTTCTTTAATTTTCTCTATTGTGGAGTTTGAGTTTGAGGAAACCCTAGGGAAAAATCCCTAATGATATCGTTTGTGGTAGTGAAACATCTACCCTAGCTGATTGCAAGTGGAATCACAAGTTTCACATAGGTGGATAGCAATTGCAGAATTTGTGAAGTCTTGCATACAAGACAGATTATCTTATACATTTACAAGAATTGTTTTCCAAGCACAATTTTGGGAGTTTCCAAGTATGAAGCCATGGCATAAATAATAGCATTTATTATGGGGCGATTGGGAACTTGATGACTTGGGAAAATACATCCTAAGTGCTGGCCACCATTACCAAGAGACAAGCTAGGCGTGTGAGATGAATGCATCAAATACAAATATTGGACGTATACTTGTGAAGTCATAGTGAGTAAATGCTAGCCACAGCCTTCTTAGAAATCCAAATGCAGCTATTGGAATGAATTTGAGCCCCCTTTTAATGGGCAGTGTTGGTCGTTACAGCCTATAAGAAGGTGGTGGGAATTAACAGCAAAGAAATGGGGATTGGCATGATATTTATAGCAGTCTAGATTGTGGCGTGAGTTATACAGGAGTTGCTGAAGCTTTAGCGCTGCCATTTGGAGCTTCTTATGACAATTTTGAGGTGTGGCCCTGAGTTGGAGATCATATTTGCTGCCTTCAAACATTGGGATAGGCTATAGTCAAGGTCATATATGTATCATATTTTTGCAATGCTGATGTTCAGAACAGCAAACTGATTAATTCTCATTTAATTTCCAGTCTTTGAAAGGATGGCATTTGTTTGATGTAATGTCCCCAAATAGTGTTAATGAAATCATATTGAATTTATGGTGGAAATTATTCTTAAATCTTCAAGAAAATATCTACAAATAATTGTCACTGGAATACCCATGTTCACAGTCACATACAATATTACAAACTGTTTGAAAAAATGCCTTTATACAAAACTTTGTGAAAGTTGCAAAAATTTGGTTCAAAAATTAGCCCAACATATTACATCAAAGCCCTATGAATGTGAGTTCATGTCTCAATGAGAATGCCTAGTGGTTGTCATATCCTCACTGCAATGGGCTGCCAAATCTGCAAGTTTTGTTTCATAGAACAATGCCTGGCAGGCCAAATGGGATTTACAAAGACACTTGATTGTCTTCTTCGAAGCATGATTTTATGACAATGATGTCATCATTCTCATTACTCAATCTCTATACCATGATGCCTCCGTGGCTTGAGACAAACATTACCAATCAAAAATTCAGCATGTGATCACTGTCAAGGAATAGAATGGCGTCAATTGAGCCACATCCTTTGTCAACAAGCAATATAGTTCTATACAGTTTGTATACAAAGGATTATTGCATTGGTTTGTTGGGAGTCACGGGTTTGAATCTCAATTTAGTTTTGAGAAGCAAAATTGAAGGCAAACATGCCTTAATTAAATTGTTTTAACTTTGGATGTTGTTTCTCTTTCTACACAATCTATTTGGCATGAAATAAAATTTGCTGTTTTTTTGTCTATATTTTTATGAGTATTTTAGCAGCTTTTGATTTACAATGATTTTTCCAGTTTAAACCTGTGTAATTGAATTCCATTTATACTTTTAGTTTCCCATGTCGTTGCCATGTACATATAATGTGACTATGAGATTGCCACAACTGTACATGTCATAAACTCATTTGTACTAGGTATTTATAAAACAGTGTTCCACGGGGTTTCGGGGACGGGGACGGGGGGACGATAGGGGACACGTTTCGGGGACGCGGGGACAAGGGGTCTAAGTTTAGGCGGAAGGGGGCCGGTGGGGCGGCGGTAGGGTGCTGAAATACATATAGTACTTGAAAAAATAGTTATAAAAAGATGTATAAGTATAAGAATTATACATCTTGGAGACAACTAGGAGACCCCTAGATGTCTTGAGGACACCACAGCATCCTCAAAGTCCTAGCAGCATCTTGGAGACAACGACATTGGTGGTGGGATGGTGGCGCTGGTGGTGTGCTGATGGGGGGACATCCCCCCCAAGTCCCCAAGTCTCCGAGACGTCCCCCTCTAGGAAACGCGAGGATTTTTGGGGGGGACGCGTCCCCGTGGAACACTGTTATAAAATGAAAAACATGTACAAAGAAGCATCTAGTAGGAATCTTCTAGAAGGCAAAAGGTATATATACTTAATAAGGAACAAAAAGAAGGAAGCTTCTAGAGAATTCACATAAAAACAAAATGAGAACTTCAAATAAATTACATATTAACTAGCCCATATCTTCCATTATTTGCTCCCTATTTATAGGAAATTGACCTTGATTCTTGTTTTAATTGTGGAACATGCTGCTACAAACCTCATTGGGACAACTACTTAGCATAAGTTGGCAATAAGCCTTTCTAAAAGGACAGGTAAGTGGTAGTAGATTTGTGCCTAGTAGTGCATAGGCAAACATGTAATGTCACCTCTTTTGTAAAAAATCAGTTTATGAACAATTAGCCTATTTTCCGTGCTTTCCCAATATGCTAATGAGTAAGGGAGAACTCCAAAGTTCTTCGAGAGCATAGGATCAATTTAGAAGAGGTGTTGTTCTTGGCAATGAGTTCAGTTGCTTTTGGTAAGCCTCTTGATGCTTTCAGAATTGATTCATGACCTTTTGGGAGCCTTCCAAACTTCTTGGAGATGTTTGCTATTTTTAGAAAGTCGGTCGGTTGCTTCAATTCTTCATCTTAAGACTTTAAAGTCACATCGGCATGGTTAGAATTGCATATTTGTATCATTTTGATACTTCTTGCAACTTGGGTAAATTATTGAATTATCAAATAATTATTCACTTAAGTTGTCTAATGTTGAAAATATTAAAAAGACAACTTAGTGTAATAATTTATTAAAAAGGTGTTAAGTTGTGCATCATATTGGGCGCCTAGGCATGGGGGTCTCTTTCAGCCAAAGTTGACGGATACAGATACAGATACAGATACGGCATTGGATACGAATACGGCCATTTTTTAAGACCCCCAATATGGATACAACTGGATACAACATTCATAAAAAAAAACATACACATATTTTCTAAGTTATTAGAGGAGATTTTCATTACTTTAAAAGCAAATAAGAAAATATAAATTAAAATAATATTAAATTTAAATATTAATAATTTAGAAAATGAAGACTTAGAAAATGGGTTGCTGAAATAGAAAATGGGTTGCTGAAATAGAAAAATATTTCATTTGTCTTTCTCATTTGGTGTAGGTTTTATTTATACAAAAGAAAACAAAAAATTGCATGATTGAAGTTTTTTAAGATAATATTTTGGAAGATTCACGTCAGCTTTTTTGAAAATCAAATCACATAGTATCCGGCACGGTTGGAAAATTGTATTGGAAGAAGACTTAGAAAATGGGTTGCTGAAATAGAAAAATATTTCATTTGTCTTTCTCATTTGGTGTAGGTTTTATTTATACAAAACAAAACAAAAAATTGCATGATTGAAGTTTTTTAAGATAATATTTTGGAAGATTCACGTCAGCTTTTTTGAAAATCAAATCACATAGTATCCGGCACGGTTGGAAAATCAAGGTTTTTTGGGCACGTGTGGATACGGTATCCAACGTGTATCCATGGCGTATCGCACAAGTATCCGTATCAGAAAATGGGCACTTCACTTCCACCATTCCCATTTTCTAATGTTTATTTCTCCTTGAATGATGTCGCCCAGCAGTTAGTTGATGTTCCCAAGTATCCATTGGATGGGAAAATTGTTGTGTCATGAGTTATGAGGAGTTATGTACCTGTTGTACCTGCCATTACAGCAACACTGAATGCTGTTATGGTTCAGTTTTGAGTCTGATTTTGGTTATCAGTTCGCTACGTCATCTTTAACAGTGTTTTGGGAAGTGTACGAAGGAGTTTTGAAGAGCTCTAATCAATAGTTGGCAAGTGGGTGTGTTAGAATGCTTCCTTTCAAAGTTTTCCGAGTAATCCAAGAGTGTTTCAGTTCTGTTCTTACAGCAGCAAAAAGGTGTTATTAGACGTGCACCAGTGTTCCCTTTAATCCTTACAAGGTAATTTGTTGTTGTTTCAATGTTGAGCTGATTATTTCATGTATTTGGCTTAATCTGAGGGTGTTGCAGCAGTTATATGAGTTGTGTTGCCTTTGATATTTCATAGTAATACACTGGATGTTATTACCACCAGTGGGCTTGGTCATTTCTCATTGATGAATGTGCTCACACCACTAAACAAGTCGAGAATATTGGATTTACTCACCCCACTGAATAAGTGGAAATATTGTATTTACTTATCACCCCACTGGATAAGTGGAGAGAGCTGAATTTGCTACCCACTGAATAAGTGGAAGCTTTGTAATTGCACTCAGTTGAATAAGTGTCAAGTGCTTGTTCATTGCACTGTACACTCTGCTGAATTAGTGTGTAGTATTTTTTCCTTTCAGTTGCATAGCACTCCACTGAAGAAGTGAGTTTGGCCAGCTTGCTGCCTAGTGTGTTTACCTTCAAGTTGTTGCATTCTAGTTAGTTGTGTGGTCCTGAACACCATATGCTGAAGAGGAAAGACATTGCATTGTTACTCATTTTCAGTTGGAGAAATTTTTAAATAAATTAGGTGTATTTATTACAAAACATCAAGAAATGTATCTTGGTATGAGAGGTAACAACCTCTTCCTCTAAACATAGTCACTCAGAGAATTTAAGCTGACTCACATTCACAAGATCATGTATACCATGCTGAAGAGGAAGATTAATCAAAAATTATTTTTCCCAATCTATTGCAAAATAGCACAAGGCCCATACCATATAGGTTTGTCCTTATAATGCTTTTGAGATCTAAGTCATTCTTTATTAGAACTACCAACCAAAAGGTACCAATTAAATTTTTATCATTCTTCCATTTCCATGTAGTTCTTATGCAATTTCTAATTGAATAGTAAACCTTGATTTTAAATTAAACAAGAAAATGAAGATAGTAAATGTCAATTTTGGCAAGTTGTTCAACCTAAAAACATAGCCCAAAGTAAAAAGTATAAATCGAATACCACTGTGAACTCCCATAAAAAGGGTCTCTCCAAAAAATCCATTGTATATATCTAAAACAAGCATTAGATAAGATTATGCACAAATTCAAATACAATACCAACAATAAGCTAGTTAAAGGTATGTATCACAACCACAGCCTATTCATATTCTGAAAGAATATAAATATGAAACATAAATAATTCAACTTACCTGCACCAATTGTGCCAACATGAGTGCTACATAAAACCGCCGACATACACGTAGTGTCTGCTCTATTGAGTGTGGACTAGAGTTGTTTTGCCTATTTGCAAGTAATCGAGAACTCTTATCACGAGGGCTTTTTCCATTTCTAGATGATTTGTCATGTTGCAAAATTGGAGCCCCATGTGCCATGCGCATTAAAAATGGCTCCATAATCCCAACCCTATTTCCAACTGCCTGCCAATGGGAAAGTGATTCAAAAGAGTGAACTAAATACATTTAGAAGCTTCTTAGTCAAGAAAGAGACTGTTAAAAACCTAAAATATCCCAACAAGTTCACCTCAAGAGAGACTAACATTGCATGCAAAAAATATTTCAATGTGCTTGGAAATCCAACATGTAAAAACAATATGACAACAAATTAACTAAATATAATGTCCCATTAACCTTCAAAACTACACAGCAAATCTAGTTGTAATCTTAGAGGAACAATAATGAAATTCACTATCATAAAATTGAAAAGGATATATAGAGAAAGCTACCACACCTATTAGAATATTAGTTTAATATAAAAATAAAGTGTATGTGTACACTTGTCTACAATAAGTAGTTGTAATTAGTATGTTGTAATTACCATCTATTTTTAGATTGTAGCTACTTTCTATTTCAAGCATACGATCAATAATATAATGTAATGCTCTAAACATGACAAAGCACACCATTTTCTCTCAATCTCATTCTTGACATTTTACTAACATGGGTATTAGAGTTGGATTGTGTTAGTTGTATGGAATTCAAAGGTTAAGAAGAGAGGAGGCTCAAGGGAAAAAGAGGCAGAAAATCCATTCAAATTATAATCGTGAGGTCATGAGCCTGCAATCACTAGGGCAGAAAAAATCACACAAAAATTGCTGAGTTCACTAGTGGAATGAGCAACAAAACATCTATCAAAAAACACAAAATGGAAATAGCATGGTGCATTATGTAAAATGGGAGCATGCCCTACCAATACTAGGGAGAAGTTGTGAACATGACAGTTCATATCCTAAATCAAAGTTCTTACAAGACATTAGAAAAAATCACGCTAGAGAAAACTTAGTTTGATAACACACCTAAGGTAATATCTTTTCATGTTTTTGGTTCATCCACATACATTTTAGTTCATAAGTAGAAAAGATATAAGCTAGATTCCAAAAATATAAGATATTTCTTTGTGATATTGCTATCAGGATTCAACTGTGTAGTTTTACGAGTCAAACTCATTGACCCATGTTTCATGAGTAGTGGTTCACAAGAACCCATCTCTCATGATAATGAATGATCCACTTAACACTCATTGCATCTAGGTGATGCTCACAGAGGTGAAGCATTGGGCCTTCCCGGGAGGTCACCCATCCCAGTGTTACTCCAGCTCAAGCGCACTTAACCATAGAGTTCTCTCCAAGGTTAAGCCCACTTAGCTTGCAACCCCTTTTGCAAAACCTTCAGCAAGTGTTGTGCCTTATGAACCATTCATTATAGAGCCCCTTTAGCTCATCAATCGATAAGTAGGAGATATTTTCCACAACGTGTCAAATTGTGATATTGCTATCAGGATTCAACCATGTAGTTTTACGGGTCAAAACTCATTGACCCATGTTTCATGAGTAGTTATAATAACCAATCTAGGGCATACAAGATTATTGATATTTCTACTAACAAATTCATTCTTAGTCAAGATGTTGATGTAAAAAAAAAAATCCATGTTTCTCTTATGTTAAATAGGAGGTCAACAAAGTTCTTGAATCTTCTATTACAATACCTTTGAAAAATGAACCCTCCAGTCCATCAAGGCAGCCTAAACATTACCCATTCGCTAGTTCTTTTCCACTTGTCAATCAAAGATGTAAAACTGAAAGTAATCCCACTCTAGCTCAAGCTCCTATAGACAGCATGCCTTCACAGCATGTGCCTAAGGCACATTAGAGACCTAAGCAGTATTACTCCACTTTATATGGTGTACATGAGGATGAACTTCCTCGAGCAATGCCCACAAAGAAAAGAAAAACCAAACATTAGTTCAACTTCTAATCATGTTCATTTGTTATATCTTTTGATCTCTTTCAAGTTTTTTAACCATAGAAGTTTTTTGTGGCAAAAGGGAAAGCAAACGGGAAACTAATATGGAGGTCGAGTATGATGCATTGATGAAGAATTGTACTTGAGACTTTAATGAATTGCCTTCAAGTAAAAAGGCCATCAAATGCAACCGGTCTATAAGGTAAAATGAAAAGTTCATGGTTCCATGGACAAGTACAAGGCATGTCTAGTTGGTAAGGGATATTTCCAACAAAAGGGAATGACTATGAAGAGACCTTTGCTCCTGCTGCTAAGATGGTAACCTTTCAATTGATAGACTTTAATGAGTTGCCTTCAAGTGAAAAGGCCATCAAATGCAACCGGTCTATAAGGTAAAATGCAAAGTTCATGGTTCCATGGACAAGTACAAGGCATGTCTAGTTGGTAAGGGATACTTCCAACAAAAGCGAATGACTATGAAGAGACCTTTGCTCCTGCTGCTAAGATGGTAACCTTTCAATTGCTTCTCTCTATAGCTACCTAATTTGGTTGGAACGTGTATCAAGTAGATGTCAAAAACATCTTCACGAATTGAGGCTCATATGGTGTAACATAAGGGTTTTCAAGTTCTTGATTGTGAACATCTAGTTTACAAATTCATTAAGTCCTTGTATAGGCTTAAGAAAGCTCCTCAAGACTAGTATCTCAAAATTGATAAACATCTAAAAGATTATCATTTTAGGAGTCTTTCTACTTCAAATCTTTATGTGAAAAGCAATGGTAATAAGATTGTGATTGTTATTGTATATGTTGATGATCTTTCCATCACAAGAAGCGCATACACTACAATTCAACGAGTAAAATCAGAATTATGTGCGGCTTTTGAAATGTCTAATTTAGGACTTTTACATTACTACCTAGAAGTTGAGTTTTGGTAGTATGATCATTGCATCATTATCGTTCACATAAAACACACCACATATCTTTCTAGGCATCTTGAGATGAAAAATTGTAACTCATATTCTACACATATGGAGGTTAGGTTGAAGTTGTTAACATCTGATGATTCAAACCCTACCAATGAATCACAATATAAACAGATGGTGGGCAACTTGATATATCTTACATCCACTAAACCAACTCAATGTTTATTGTTATCTATCTCTCTCAGTTTTTCTCTGAACTGAATCTCTCTCATTCGTTGGCTACAAAGTGAGTTTTACAGTATGTCAAAGGTGTAGAATAGGGTAAAATCAAGGTAAAAGGCATGAATCAACAAAAAACAAAGTGAGTTGCTTGACATTCCTCTCAAGGATAGAGCTTGTTCTCCAAGGGAAAATTTTCTTTTGGGATGTTCCCAAGCCAAGAGTGTTGGATGTAGAACCTGATGATTATAGCATTCCAGAAGTTATGTATGAGGCCTTCACAAGGTTCATACTTAGAATCGAAAGTCAGAAAAAACTTGGTAATGTTTGCTTGAAAGGTGTTTTGCTCCCTCATTGGTGTCGGATTCACAACGCACCTCATCCAGAGTTCACTTGCACAGCATGTGAAGAGGCCATCAACTATGCCAGATGTCACCTCGGATTACTAGAGCTACCATATGGATTCTTCAAGGACAAAGCATGGATTGAATATGTCCAACAAACATTTTTAGCACCAAATGAAGAACGTACCACAATGTCATCCAACCGCAGGGAGAATAAGTCACAACAGGATAATGTGGTCGAGCTTAGGGATCAAGCAAATGAAGATTGTTCCTACATCACACTAGAACAAGAGGCCATTGGAGTAAAGATTAAAGAAGCAATGGAATACATCCAAGTAAGAGGAACCACCCAAGGCAACTGTCAGCATACTGAGGTGAATGAATATATAAGATTACAAGTTATTGAAGATCATCAAGAACCAGAAATGGAGGACTTAGCTCAAAGTAGAGATGGTGTGATAGATTTCCAAGGAGGAGAACATGAAGGGGGAAGTGATTCCAGTGCACTTCAAGAAGGAATGGTCCTTGATGAAAAGGTTCAATCATGCATGAACAAGATGGAAGAAATGATAAGTGATATGAGGCAAGACGATATGTTTGACAATCAATGGGCTATCAAGATAGAAGTAGAATATGAAATACATTTCACGTCAACGCTTGATCCATTGTTCACAGTCATGGAGGAATTGCTTAATGAAGTTGAAACAAATGGAAGGTTACATGATAAACAAGCAATTGTGATAGAAATAGAAAATGAAGAACAATTCAGGTTGTGGCTTGATCCATTGTTAGGGATTCAAAAGGAGCCAGCGCATGAAATGTTCCAAATTTCCAAATGCCCTCTTGAATCGAATTCCCGTCCCACTCCACCCAGTTGGGATCGAGATGTTGATCTCCATGTTTCAAATGCAAGTGGTATGGTTCGCCATCAACTTTGACCTCCCGATGAAGCAATGGATGACGAGCAAGAAGTCATGTCTGCAAGTGAAGACCACCAGGTTGTATCTTTCCCTACTATGGCCTACAAGGAATATCATTTTGATTATGGAGATCTAGGAAAGAAAACTTGTTTATGGATTAATCATGGTCCAGATGAGTTTCCCCAGTTACTAATCTTTCCCAAAGTTTTGCTCACGTTTCAGATTTGTCCTTTGAAAGAATATTTTTCCGAGTTTAAAGATAAGTTTGCAAAACTTCGCACTGTGACTACTACTTTGTTATTCCTGCACATCCTGAGAAATCATGCTAGGAGTTGTATATACTTGGGTCTTTTGACTGTTGTTCACTTAAAAATTTTGTTTTTGTTTAGAATAGGTTTTCTTTTTGCTTTGTTCGCTTTGGATTTAGTTGCTTTGCTTTCTTAGTTTAGTTTGCTTGCCCGTTTTGTTTTGCTTTCAATAAGTGGGCTCCCATTTGCGAAGGGGGTTGCATCTTAAGAACTCTAGCGTCTGTGCAAAATTATGTTCAGTCCATTTCTTGGATAAATATCTGTGGATAATCTTCAAATCCTAGATTAATTGTTTCTAAAGTATCTTAAGGTTAAGGTTAGTACTTGACAGGAAAGGAAGTCATCTATTATGTCTTGACACCGAGTCTTACAATTATTATATCTTGCACACTTAACAAATTCTCTGAGTCATTATGGTCTCCCAGGTGAAGTCATGAATAAAACTATCAAAAGTCTTACTTCAGCGCCACTATAATGCTCAAACCCATGTGAGCTTCATTGCTTACAGCCCAAAGTGTGGAAAAATGTGAAAAGAAAAGAATATCAAAAAAGAAAAGAAATAAAAATGAAAAAATCAAAGCATTTGGAGTTTGGGTGTACGGACATCTCTACAGGCGTACAGTCCAAATAAAGAAAAACTAAATTGCCGAAAGTAGAGCAATCTCCGTGAGATTATAGCGATAACCTTGTCGGGGCTATGGACGCTCGCTGGAAGCAAGGCTCTATCCAGGATGTTTTTGGAGTGAAGACAAAATACACAAGAAAGCCATGATGGAACCGAAGAGTCGTAATGGTCGTAAGAGACGGAAATGAACGCTTTTGCACACACTGGTAACTGCAGGATAAACGGTCTTGATACAGTTTAGGATTCCTCTTTCCTTTTGCGTACTCTTCTTAGCCCAGGGGTAAGTTAGTTAGAATTAATCTAAGATTCTGGGTTTGAAATATTTTCTATCTTTGAAATGTTCAAAAACATTTATTCAGGTTGGCGCTAGATGTTGTGACCTCGCCCCATTGCAAATGGGGAGCCTTCATTTTTTTTTGCTTTTTGGTTTTGCCTTGGCGTCACAAATGCTTATCACCATGTTTCTTTACAATGAAGAGTTAAAGTTTTGAAGAGTCATCCAAGTCAAGCGAAAGAATTTGAGCCTGAATCATTGTCCAAACATCACCACAGTGCTTAGGAGGCCCAAGGGACGAAGATCGACTGTCGTTTCAGTCAATTTTGACATCTCCTACTTTTTGGGGATTGCCCCTCTCGACCCCCCTATTTTTTAGGGACTTTATTTTTGGCGTTTTTGGCCTATTCTAGACTTCCTATTTTTTAGGGGCTATTTTTAGAAAGTTGCTATTTTGGGAAAAGTTTCTATTTTTGTTAGGGTTTCTATGTTTGGAAGGTGCCCGAATTTCAAAAATCCACTCAGAAGTTTCAAAAAGTCAATAGAAATCACAAAAAATCAATTTGAAAATTTGTGAAATTCATGATGAAAATCAGAAAAATGTTGAAAATCTGGAAAAATCAGTCAAGAAATCACAGAAAAATGGTGAAAAATTTGGAAAATTCATGTCAAATTTGCCTAAGTATGAAGGCAAGAATTCATGGAGTCATGGAAGATAGGCTGAAAGTCCAACCAGCATGAAGGAATAGAGCAAAGTCAATGGCAAGAGCTTCAACCAGGTTTGCCATGAAGAGGAAACAATGGCACAAAACCTTGACAAGTCCGCCCTTGGAAGAAAGTTGGAATGGCATGGAGATGTGGCAAGTCCGCCCAACCAAGCAAAATGAAATGGCATCGATGAAGGCAACTCCGCCCAGCAATGGCACAAGGTTAGGCAAAGTCCGCCCAGCAAAGTAAAGGATGGCATGGACTGATGGAAAGTCCGCCCTTGGACAATGGTTTAAATGGCATGACATAGTATGAAGTCCGCCCAGCTTAAAAGAAATGGCATGAAGTCAAGACAAGTCCGCCCAGCAGCATATGAGAAAATGGCTTAAGCATATGCCAAGTCCGCTCCAAGATGGCACAAGTGGAGGTGAAGTCCGCCCATCAGCATAAAGAGGTAATGGCATGAGTTCTTAGCAAGTCCGCCTTGCCATGGCATGGAGAAGTTCCAAGTCCGCCCTACAATGGCTTGACTTCAAGCCAAGTCCGCCCAGCAGCATATGAAGAGATGGCATGGACTAAGGCAAAGTCCGCCTTGCTATGGCATGAGATAGAGGCAAGTCCGCCTTGGAGGAAAGTTTGGATGGCTTGGCAAGAGGTGAAGTCCGCCCAGCATAGCAACATGAAATGGCTTGGCAAGAGACAAAGTCCGCTCCAAAGACAATGGCTCGGCAAGAGGTGAAGTCTGCCCAAGAGATGATGGCACAATACTTTGCCAAGTCCACCCAAGAGAGATGGCATAAATTTATGCCAAGTCCGCCCAGCTTGGAAGAAGGTAGAAAATTAAAAAATTTGGCTAAGTATGAACACCTTTGAGGGGGGAAACTTAAAAAATTTGGCTAAGTATAAGTGCCTTGCCTATATAATGCTACCTTGGGAAGGAAAATTTCATGAAATTGACTAAGTATTTGATGCCTCGGAAAATGAAATTTGAATTTTGGCTAAGTGTAAAAGGAAAATACATGTGGAAAAGAAGTTCCAAGTCCGCTATGCCAAAATGAGAATGGCATGAACTTCTTGAAGTCCGCCCTTGCAATATGGAAAGAAGACTCCAAAGTCCGCCCTTGCAACATGGAAAGAAGGAATGGTGAGAATGTCCAAACAAGAGGAAAGTCCTACCTTGGCACTTCGAAAAAATGGCAAAGACAAGACAAAGTCCGACCTTGCTCAATGGATGGACGGCACAAACATGAGAAAGTCCGACTTTGCCCAAGCATAGCATGTCCAAACCTTTATAAGGCATGTCCAAGGCAAAATAAAGTCCGACCTAGGCCTAGAGAAGAAAATGTCTTGAGCATCATGAAGTCCGACTTTGATTGAAGAAAAACGTCCAAGCTCATATAAAGTCCGCCCAACAATGGCATGAAGTCAAGACAAGTCCGCCCAGCAGCAAAGTTTGGATGGCTTGGCAAGAGACAAAGTCCGCTCCAAAGACAATGGCTTGGACATATGTAAAGTCCGCCCAAGAGATGATGGCACAATACTTTGCCAAGTCCGCCCAAGAGAGATGGCATAAATCTATGCCAAGTCCGCCCAGCCTAGAGGAGGAAAGAAAAACAGAAAATTTGGCTAAGTACTGGCACTTGAGAAGTAAAAAAAATTCAGAAAATGGTTAAGTATCAAAGAAAAGAAGTTGGCACAAGTGAATGGAAAGTCCGCCCCACTCAACAAAGACATGGCATGAGGACATGGCAAGTCCGCCATGCCATGGAAAAGGAAATGGCAAGTAGTTGGTGAAGTCCGCCCAGCTTGGAAGAAGGCAGAAAATTAAAATTTTGGCCAAGTATGAACACCTTTGAGGGGGAAAACTTGAAAAATTTGGCTAAGTATAAGTGCCTTGCCTATATAATGCTACCTTGGGGAGAAAAACTTCATGAAATTGACTAAATATTTGATGCCTCGGAAAATGAAATTTGAATTTTGGCTAAGTGTAAAAGGAAAATACATGTGGAAAGGAAGTTCCAAGTCCGCCATGCCAAAATGAGAATGGCAAGAACTTCTTGAAGTCCGCCCTTGCAGTATGGAAAGAAGACTCCAAAGTTCGCCCTTGCAACATGGAAAGAAGTCTCCAAAGTCCGTCATAAGGAATGGTGAGAATGTCCAGACAAGACTTTCAAACTCCGCCATGCCATGATGAATGAAAAAATGTTTGTGAAGTCTACCATAGAGAAAAATACTTGGAAAATTGTTTATGAAGTTTGCCTAGAGAGAGGTAGATAAATGGCAATAAGGCTCAAAAAGTTCGCCATTCCTAGAAGGCTATGGAAAAGTGAAAGGCAAGAAGCCTTGAAAGTCCGCCATGAAGAGATAACCAGAAGAAAATCACCTTGAAAATGCGCCATGACCCTTGAATGGAAAATAAATGGAACATGTCTCAGAAAGTTCGCCATGCGTAGAGAGAGAGTATGGAAAATTCAACAAGAAGTTCAACCTCAAGAGAGAGAAATGGAGAATTCGACATGAAAGTCCGCCATACCAAGAGAGAGAATGGAAAAGAACTCATCAAGTCTGCCTGGAAGGAATGGCTAGGAGCTCACCAAGTCCACTGGAGATAGTTTGAAAAAGAATCAAGCAAGTCCGACTTTAGGAGAGAGAATATTGAAAATCTTCATCCATCACGGGAATAAAGTCAAATTGACTAAGTGTTGGAAGGAAAACAAGAAGAATGAAGAGACTAAGGATGGAATCCTCCCAACTTCCACAAGCCAAATTCAAAATTGAAGACAAATCCACCGGCGAAGTTCATTTGAGCACAAAAATGGCCAAAATCTTGAAGGTATTACAAAGTAGCCAAAATTTGGCTAAGTATGGAAATTCTTCACAGGGAAGGTTCCAATTTCCTCCATTATTTAAGGCACTTGAAAGAATATCCGGACATCTTGGTAGGGGGTGGGGGTGGAGGGAGGGGGTTTCATCTACAATCCCAGACCTATTGAAGCAATCCAGGCAACTTCTTGAAGGATTTTATCTCCTGAAGAATTAAAGACAAGCTTCCAATCAGAATCAGATGATGACGAGAAGAGTGTTCCAAACAAATTTTCATACTTGAACAATTTCTTGACACGAATTGGATAATTCAGAAAGGAAATCGAAAGGAATGACACTTGCTCCAAGGCGAGACTTCCAATACAAGCGAGAAGGAGAAGCCAAAGTCTCAAAAGAGATCCAAAGATCAAAGCTCGGAAAGAACAAGCGCAAAGGACAGAGTCGTCGGCAAAGAAAATATTCTAAGGCAAGCACGTGGAAAACGAACAAAGTGACCAAGGAAGGCATCCAGCACATTGAGGTGGCGCCTCGACTAATCAAATTGTGCCAAATCAACATGCAACAACTTTCTATTTTATTTGTTGGTTCATATTTAGCAAAAAGGACAAGTGTCCTAGAATATAATTTTCTCATTGGTCGAGAAGGAGTTAGTAGTGACAAACCCTAATTAGGGTTTTATTTGTAATCTTGGTCGTTGATTCTAAATTAATCTTGGCCACTGAATTGTAATTGGGGAGCCTATAAATTGAGCTCAACCCCTCATTTGTAAAGGATGGGAGCATGATGCAAAACATGTTGAGATAAGCAACTGTTGTAAGATTGCCAAAGTAATAGGTAATGCATGCAATGTTCTGATGGTGATTACTTCTCTTATTTTGGAGTTGTCATGGTTCTTATCCCTCATCATAGTTTAGATTTTATTTCATGTATGTTAGATGAATGCAAGATTTGATAAGTATTGATTTATGGTGAAACATTTGCTCATACTTTCTTTGAATGAATGATTTTCGTTCAATGCGTAAAGTTAGCCTGAGCTTACTTTGTGGGTGCTTAACTTCTGTCTGGATAAATATTGTTCGATTTGATGGTAGTTATTCATGACGTGAAAATCATAAGCACATTCCCTTGAAGATTGCACCCCCTTTGTGTAGTTGTTGAGCGTGGCGAAGCAAAGCGTGGTTATTGGTTCCACCAAGTCAATACCGTCTCTCGAATTCTTAGGAAGTAGACTAGAAATTCTAAACCCTTATCTCCTTTTTCAGTTTGTTTGATCCATGACCCAAGCAACAGAGCTTCATTGTCTAGACCTTCATTGTGAATTGAACAAGCCTAGTGTAAGTCCCTTTGTGTTACCAGCATATCACATCAACCACAGAGCTCATCCACGCCTAACTGAAACATTGGAATTACCGTATGATCTTTCTTGCAGTCTTAGCATACGAGGTAGTTTTTCAAGAGGTGATAGAGCGTCTTTGACACTTTATTCTAGAATGTTTGTTGTGTCATAAAACACGCATCAACATGAAGTAGATTGGTTATAAAAAAAATTGACAAACTTTCAACTTCCTCAACATACTCCTACTCCACCTTTCTATGATAATCAAAGTGTATTGAAATCGACAAAGAATCCAATGTATCATGCTTGAACCAAACACATGGAGATCCATTATCACACTATTCAACAACTAGTGGATAGTGAAGACATTTCTATTCAATTTTGCACTTTTTAGCAATGTTCCATGGGACACATTCCCCCCAAAAATCCTTGTCTTTCCGAGATAGGTACATTTCAAGGACGCAAGGACTTGGGGGAAATGTTTCGCCACTACCAAGAGGTCAAGGAAGC
This sequence comes from Sequoia sempervirens, assembly GCA_007258455.2. Classification (NCBI taxonomy): domain Eukaryota; kingdom Viridiplantae; phylum Streptophyta; class Pinopsida; order Cupressales; family Cupressaceae; genus Sequoia; species Sequoia sempervirens. Next base: position 18,525 of record VDFB02172101.1, read on the forward strand.
CAGGAGGTCTGATGGACCTCGAGATTCCCCCAACCATCTCAAGGATGCCTAGGCGTCTCCTGCAACTAAACAACTAAAAAGGATATTTCAAAACTAAAAAAACATAGATTTTCCATTGATTCCAATGCCCAAGGCCAAACCCTAATGGTCAATGGACCCTACCTAAGCCCCACAAACCCTATAAAACAACCTCAAATCCTCATTTTAACTCATAAACACAAATCAACAACAAGCATCGTGGTGGGATGTAGAGCTTGAGTAGCCAACACAAATTGATGAGGATGCTACACAAACAAGGTTGGTTGGTATCAGTGTGGAGGAGCTTGACCATGTGGAGTCTGAGTCTAGCAATTTTAGTGATGAGGAGTTTGGGGATGATTAGAGGCCTCACTTCACTCCCTTTTGTTGTTTTCAACATTTGTTATCATCATTGTACTCATTGTAATTATCATTATGAAATCTTAATATAATATTAATTTTGAATTCAACATTTTCATTGTTCATTGTTAAATTGTTAAAGTTCACATCAAAGTTTAGGAGTTTCTAAGTCTTACTAGTTTGCCAAAGCTTCATTTGTAATTCTTATACATCTTTTCATAACTATTTTTCAAGTACTATATGTATTTCAGCGCCACCACCCTATTGTCGTCCCCAAACTTTGGCCCTTGCTCCCCCTGTCCTTGTGTCCTCGTGTATGGAAATTTCATGGAGCTCTACTTTAAGTAGCATTCTACCGATTTAATGACTAAACCACTTGGTTTCATTTACTTTCTCAAATTTAGAACTAAGCTTGGCATTGTTTTGGTTTAGTCTAAGTTGCAAGGTACGCCACTTTACCCCCCGTACTCAGTTGGGTTCGGTCTGAATCCGGCTACATGTACATGTTGAGCCATGGGAATTTAAAGCTAATTGCTGCATTATGACTATTACTAGTAACTTTTACCATGGCATTTCAATTTAATTAATGTTCTTTGAAACCTTTAACATTGTTAAAAAAATTGTGAGGATTGATTTTATGAAATGCATATAATTTATGTAACTTGATCACAATGTACTAGATTAATATTAATGAGAGATTTTTTTAGCACAGATACCATTAAAGTAGAATACTGGGCTATAAATTTGATCCCTTTCCTATCATTGACAGGGAATTAGAATAGGTACCTTCTCATGCATTAGTTGTATATAGTAAGAATTCTAACAAGCATTAATTTTTCATATTTAAAATTTTTATGAGCTTTTGCACTCACTCTGGAAGTTTTTACATTTCTCACTATTTATTTTCACATTTGGAAGGCTATTCAAAGATTTCACCGTGTAGAGAAGATACTGAAGATCTTATTCACACGAAAATGCATTATTATAGAATCTGAAGTTAATCTTGAGCCATCCAATTTGGCATTGATTTACTACACTTCATTGAACAATATAACTGCCATAGATCTTGTTCATTATTGGCAATTATGTTTCTATCTTATGAGTATCATTGTTCTTATAACATAAAATATTATAAAGTCACTTTTATAAGGAAAAAGAATAAATATTTAAAGCAAATTTTATAATTAAAATTCCGGAAAGTTCCCAAGAGGAGGGTTGAGGGGTTTCGTTTGAGGGGACATGGATATTATGGATATTATTTATTCCTCTCGGAGATTTTTGCCTGGCCAGATTTCTCACTGAATGATTACAGAATGAAAACCCTTCCACTGTTGATACTGACAATTAAGCTCACTCTCTTTTGATGATTGCAATTCTACTTTGCACATTTGCAAACTCTCCAAATGTCTTCTCAGTTGCTTACTAGCTCACTGCTTTCAGCAATTCAGAGGCTATTACCTTTGGCTCACTACCCCCCGCAAACAATTAAGCACACTTCTTCACATGCCTTTTGTCACAAGGGTATGATCAAAATGAAACCGAACAAGATCTGCCACAACTGCTCTTTTTTCTTTCAATCATTTACACAATCATCATCGTCATCGTTGTCGTCATCATCATCGTAGTTGTCGTCGTCGTCGTCGTCGTCGTCGTCGTCATCATCATCATCATCATCATCATCATCATCATCTTAATGCACCCTAGATCAATTAGGCTTACAATTTATACCTGATATTACATCAATTACATTTCACATGTCGGCCTACAACAAAAAATATTACATTTGTAAGTCAGACAGGGATAAAACAAACAACATGAAATGTGTAGAGGGCAAGACCCAAAAGACTACACGCAACACCAAGAAGAGGAAAACGACTTGCAGATCCCAACATGTGCTTAACCTAGTCCCAAAACAGTCTTCACATCTTTGATCTTCTATAAACATCATCTGCACGCTTTGCAAATACAAATTAAGTCGACCATAAACAAGAAAATATGTAACTTTTAGCATGTCAGCCTTCATATCCATTTGCGGTACACAAGTCTGTTGAAACATTATTTGTGTTTCTTCCAAATGAGTCGGCATGACCCATACAACATCTTCAATCACACCTTAACCTCCGCTCAATCTTGAATTAGTGGCTCACACCATCAACATACCTTAGTCGGCCTCAATAAAAAGCATAACTTCACAAAATGACTTGAAACACCTGTGGGGTACAAGAAACAAGAAAGATTTTCATGCATTTCATACCTTAGACACAATGAGACACATGGAGTGTCCACTCAAACTCATACAATTGAACTTCACAACCTTCTACTGGCACAAGTATTCAAACACATGTTCTAATGAAGATTAAGCAATTGGAACCAACTGTATCACTTTGACACTTGAAAACCAAACTTGTGGTGCACCAGATCACTTGAAACTTCAATATAACATACTTTATACATCACTGAGCATGTCCTCAAAACCGCTTGACTAGAACTTCACGTGTGATGGAATGCGGAGCATTCCAACAAGTCTTCTGAACCACTTTGTACTGCCTTAACACAGTTCGGTACACTATCATCTCTAGCTTTCTCTACGGAAGGATTATTGACATAAAACTTTGGATATAACACCTTCACATCTTAATGAACTTAACTTCTAACCCGCACAACCATATCTTCAAATGCAAAGATATGCAGAGCCAATCTTTACACCTCTAAGAACATCCTCATAGAATCAACACAGTCTTCAATATGCCACTCTCAGAAACACCTTTTCGTTAACTCAAATGATTTGAAACGTGGATCACACATGCCTTGACACAACAGAAAGCTATCCTACAAACCACAGGAGCAAAACATCATCAACAAAGAAATGTGAAGCATTTCTTAGAGACTCTGGCAACCAAACAACCAGACTGCAACACTCTTCGGGATGATTTTGATATCAACGACAACCAAATTGCAACATAGTTGACAATGGGGCGACTCATAGTTTTGTTGACGAGGGTCTAGTGATGAACAAAGAATTGCAGGTTGAGGATTTTCTAGGATTCGGTGTCATGATGGTTGATGGATTCAAAAGGAGATGTACTAGGAAGGTTCCTAAGTTGAGCATTTAGTTGAGTGACTATATATTCATTGATGATTTCTACGTGATCGAGATTGGTTAGACCGATCTTGTCCTAGGAATCTAGTGGTTACATTCACTTGGCAGATACAATCAGGACTTTCAAACAATGGACTTGGAGTTATGTCTGATGGGAAGAATATAGTGTTGAAAGCTTTGGCGGATGGCACGTCGAAGGTAGTGACAACAAAAAAAATGGAGGCTTTGTTTAAACATGTTTAGGTTGCAAGGGCAGCCCAACAATATTTTATGTCTTCTGAATCTTCTAGTGATGAAAAGTAATACCAGGAGAATGACATTGGTGAGAGTAATTGTCTTGTTGATATTCTAGATAATATAGCCAAGCATGAGATAGCAATGGGGAACCCAAGGTTCACACAAGGCATGACATTCCATGATGAAGTTATTATTCCTTGCTTATTGAGGACAGCACTACTTATCACATTGGAAGAACACAAGGGATGTAAATGTTTTGTTATCATGGATTTGGCAAGAATGTTGAGTTTGCACTAGAGACCTCTTATTGAGATATTTTCAAATGAGGCATTGATGGATTCCAACTTTGAACCAATTGATGGATTCCATCAATTTGCAGCAAGTAGGAGAATTTTCAGATTTGGCTCAAGGCTTTTCATCTTACACATGTATGTTTCGTGGCTGTCCTATCATACTGAGCATAAAATTTTCAGATCTTGCATTGATGATTTCAGCTGATTACTGAGGTTTGTGTGCACGGAATTGTCAGTTCAGCACTTGGAGTTTGAGTGATGATGATGCTAAGGCTTGGGATCCAAATATTTGCATGATTGTTAGATTGCTTCACAGGGTAATGCAAGGAGATAGAATTGTTGAATTCAGTTGTATCAGAGTGGACCAATGAATTTGTGGTGGAGCATTAATAAGATTGATATGGGATACTAGTAATTGGCCTTGGTATACATGTATAGATTGCTTGAGGACAAGCAATCTCTAAGAAGGGAGGACTGTAATGTCCCCTTTTCTAAGTGATCAACCAGTATGGTCATCTAGCCTACTTTTATTCCCATAGCTATGATGAGAGGTTATATGTAATGTCCCCTTCCTAGGCAGTACCGTTGATTCAGGTGTTAGCCTATCATTCAGATCCTTGTAGGCTAACAGAGGTGTTTAGAAGGTCACTTGAGGTAGTTATCCTACGTTTGGGAACATTACTCCAGCAGTTGATTCAGGTTTGGGCCTTGGCAGACTCTTACAGAGTGATTTTTAGACACTTACTATTTATAGTAAGTCAGGCAGACAGGGGTTACTATTTCTGGCAGGGCACCTGGTTCAGTTGGTCAGTTCAGTTTGACAGTCTGGTGAGCAGATGGTGAATATCAAAGCATTTAATGATATTGGGAGAAATATTTAAGTTGTGACTTTATAATAAAAAGTCAATTAATTAAATATTAAAATATCAATGGAATAATATAAAGTATTAATACTTTATATTAAAAGGGCGATTATTGATGACTTATTTATTCAATAATCATTTATTAAAAAAGGACGCCATATTTTAATAATTTCTCCTAAGTTCAAAGGGCGATTTAATTACTAATTTAAATGCTCATTTACTTGCTTTTTTGGGTCGACTTATTGAGAGAAAGTTTATATTTCATCTCAAGGCAAATCGAACTTCATTGTGAATTATTCTAATTTGTCTATTTTTCTCAGAACATTGGGGTTTGTGAAACAAGGGTTTTTGCAAATCATTGGATTTTGGAGAACGGAACCTTCAAAATCAGACATACTGAGACTGTGAGATACCAGTTGAAGCTTGTCAGTTGGATGACTTTATTCAGAAGTCATATTTGTACTTACAGAGGAAGGATTCAGTAAGGGTTTGAATTGTTTTCATCAGATAACAGGGGCAAATTGATTGAAGTTAATTTCCAGTTGATTTGGCAACTATTTCTTTCAGCCGTACCATTGTTATTGCTGCTGCCAGGCCGTACTATACAGCTGCAAGGTCGTACTTTTCTCCCAGAGCAAACCGCTTTGCCTTTTTCACATTCTCTTTCACCAGTTGGGACGCCTTGACTTCCAAAGCATTTTGCATACATTCAGAGGAGAGAGAAGTTGATATTTAAGCTGGGCGAATCATTTCTTCTGTCTCATAGGCGGCTGCAAATAACCAAGTTTTTGAATAAAAGTGTTGCCTTTTACTTGCATGTTCGTATTTCTTCATTGTATGTGTCTAGAAAATTAATAAAAACATTTGCCATCCTTTGGGAAGCTATTTGATGCATTATTTATCATCTATGAATTTATTATGAATTTTATAGCATTTTATTTCAAAAATCGCACCATTCTACTTTACTGCAAAAACTCCAAAAAAATCAAAAACAACGAAAACAAACAATAACCTTGCATTCTCAGTCAGTGGTTGGGTTGAGAGACACTTCGTCTCTTACATTATAAGGGAATAAAATTAAATAAATAATTTATGAAGCTGACCATTTAAAAAAGAAAAAATCTTTAGGATTACTTTAGTTTTATTTAATTTAATTAAAGTGACTTATATTAATTACATTGTTAAAATATTAAATAAAAGCCACTTTTGAAAAGCATAATAATTGAAAATTGAAAGGTGGTGAAAAGGAATTGATTATCATCTTTTGGAAATTATTATGGAGAGACATTTGAGAGCTTGCATTACAAGTTTCAAAAAGCTTGAGGATGAAAATCCTTGAGTTTCAAGGTGGATTGGACGAAAACCCAACTCCGTCGGATGGCATAGTCATGTATAACCATCCATCTTCCTCTTGCTTTGTGACAACATCTAGAGTGTCTTGCAACTTCTTCTTGGACATCTTTCTTCTTTGTGCATCAACCACATATTGAGATGCAGCATCTTCATTTGTTACTACACCATTTTCTCTTAAACTTCTCTTTTGCACTAACTATTTTTTATTTGTTGGCGTAACAACTAACACCTCTGGAGTGCAAGTTGGTACAGACAGCTATGCACACTGCGTGATGAGTGCTCTTCAAATTAGGAGGGGAAGCTCCCTCGTTGTGAGGACAAAATGCTTGAAAAAGTAAACTAAACTAATTCCTATCTATTTGTCTCAACTGAAAGAGGCACAAGGTTTGCGAGAAACTTCGAACGTTGCAGCCAAGGATTTTTTGGTTTCGTAATTCTTAACTACAACTCAAAACTAACTAACTTATACTATCCAATCCCCTCAAGAAATCAGAGCATGAGGAAACGGAGCGGGAATGATTTATACGATAACCTCTAAGACAGGATTTCCAAGGAGGTGACGACACCTATCCGAGGCATAAGCTGAAAGAAAGGTTATTGGCAACGACATCAAACAATGAATTCTACTTCTGAATTCCCAAGGAGGTGACGACACCTATCGGAGGTGTAGACATGAAACAAAACTCATTAACACAATAACAACAAACAATAAGCCTTAATTCTAAATTCCCAAGGAGGTGACGGCACCTATCCGAGGTGTAGATATGAAATAAGCTTATAAACACAAGAACACAAAACAATGATCATCCAACCAAAGTGAACAGATACAGAATAGCAATATTACAGGCAAATCTGGCTCAACATATATTACTATCGCGTGCAAAAGTTATTTACAGATGAGCAAAAGCTCTTATTTATAGACATCAAAAGGTGTAGGGAACCCTAAAATCACCTTGAGTCAACCACAGTCTTGCAATGCATGCAAAATTTTATTGCTAAACCCTAATAAAGGAAACTATACAGTTAACTGGAAAGCTACCATCAGTTAACCGGTACATCTAATCTAAATGGACATGTGCAAGCATGCACATCCTTATTGAAAGCAAGTTAACTGGAACACTACCATCAGTTAACGAAAAGCCTAAAATAAACTCCAAGTCCTAAAAAATATCTCTGAGGATAAGATAGACATGCGTGGACCCAGCAAAGAGAATTGAAGATGAGAGTCGAGTTCTAATTGCATGCTCCTGATTCTGTCCTCGAAAATAACTGCAGGTTCTAACGGGGTGATCACTGCTTGTCAACAACCTGAACAATCCTGCAAATATCTACACACTTCAATTGGCAGTTCATCTGTTGATAACTCTAGCAGCTCCATAACTGAAGTGATGGCCATTATTTCTTCTGCAACTTTACGCTTCTCACACTTCTCACGTTTTTTCACGCCTTTCTCTATGAAAGATTGGTGCATGATGAAACCGCGAAGTTTGACTGCGAACCTTTTGATTATGAGAAATGCAAATGAATTTGCTGCACACGCAAAATTCCAATGGTATCAACCCTCTAAACCAGCCTTCGAAGACAATCAGCTATACGAGGCATGAAACCATATGAACTTGAGTGACTACGCCTATCAACCCTCTAGATGCACTTGATACAAATTGGTGTCAGCTTTTTTGATGAAATCATGAATTAACACCGATTTGGTCTTGAATTCAATTTGCGTGAACTGCATTCTGAAAAACTCGTCTATTAACTGTAAACTCGACTTATTTTGACAACTTTCTCCGGAAGTTGAAATGTCCCCTGATGAGGCTAAAAATACACTGTCGGAGGGCAATTTTCGCCAAAAATTCTAAAACGTGGGTTTTGTCCAGAAAATGATTCTAAGACAACCCACAACGTCAGAATTACAAAAATTTGACTTCGACTCCATCATGTAAAGGAATTTCAGTTGAGAAAATCAAAGCTTCGAGAATCGACACTCTAGAGTAAATTTTCCTGAAAAATTCTAGCACATGGGTTTTGTAGAGGAAGCTATGCTAAACCAACCCAAATGATTTGTTTTGTCAAAAGTCGTCAAATTCTCGAACATGCAAAAGAAATTAAGACAAAAATGGAAGAATTTAAGACAGACGATATAAGTTTTTAATGCTTTTCTTCTGCTAAAATCGCCATCTTGTCTTCATGTTTGCTGATGAATTTGGACTTGTACCTGCAAAAGATTATTTTTTATGCTTTTGAAAATTGATTGTTGATGAAATTCGCCAATCTCAAGAAGAAATTCGCCTTCTGCTCAAGCTGGATGAATGAGAAATGACACCATACTTGAATAAAGAGAAAATCGTAGCATTATGGCGCCACTGCAAGCTTAAACCCTGACTAACAAAAGAAGCCTTCTGATTGGACCCCCTCTAGTTCAACTAAGACTAACTCGTAGTCCCGGATTACAAAATAATACTAAAATATTCAATTAGTTTTAACATACGAATTTAAGATTAAATATTAAAAGGGCGCCAATAATAAATTATTGAAGAAAATCGCCCATTTTAATGTTTGCATGCAAAAAGTTGAATTTAATATTATTTTTGGTAAATTAGCAACAATCTCAACATCTGGATTCCAAAAAATCAAAAATTAACTCTCCAAGCGTCCATTTGCAAAGTTATGAGATTTTTCGCTAACTTCCTACTTTATAGCTGACTGCAAAGTTACAGTCGCCCCTGTTCAGCTTTGATTTTTGGGTGACTGAGTGAAGCTGTGACTGAGCCGAGATATCCATCGTGAAGCCTGCAGAGCAAGGATGAAATGTCTGTTGGGAGCTCCAACTGCTAAAATCAGCATTTGACACCTCAAAAAATTAGGTGCCTTTGATTAAATTGATGCAAGGTCTCCAGACTTAGACATTTCTCCGTTTTGCCATCTGACGCTTCGAACTGCCATTACCGGTGAACGATGAACCCTGCTGACTGGATGATAGGTTCACTGCGTGACTGGAAGAATTCCGCATCCAACGACTGTATGTAAGGCATCTGAAAGCTGCATTAGGAACCCCAAAAGCAAGGGCGCCCCTAGCCTGTGAAGGTGTAATCACCATTTTGTCAAAAGCGTAACTTTCATCCGGATACCCTACTTCGACCCCAGACACTGAGAGCTAGAGTGCTCCAATTCGCGCACCGTCAATCTCTCTGCATAGCTAGATCAACTTACAAGAGATGTCTCTGGAGGTGACAAAGCAAGAAAACTGCTTCTAATACCTCAAAAAGAAGGGCACCTTTTTCAAGGGGATGTGCATTTTCCATACGTAGTCATTTTTCTGGTTGTCTAACTTCTTCAGCATTCTACGTAGACCTCTCGCGTACGAGTGTTTGCCAAATCCTCGAGGCTGATGGTTGGACTCGTTGGATAGCTGGAGTAACTGCGCACAAGTATCGTGAAGACTGTGAATGCTAAAAACCCCATCTGGCAAGCCTAAAGGTTGGGCGCCCCTGGCCTACAGAGGTACAGGTGTGTATTTTAACATTTCTCCACCCTTTGATTTACGTGCTCGTTAGAACCTCTGCCATGATCACTCAGTATGTCGGATCATCTCACGAACTGGTGCGTTGCGGAGTTGAACTAAGTTAGAAAAGATCTTAGGAAAACAACATCTGCAAACTCAATCATCTAAAAAGTCAAATTCAAGGGCGCCCCTGGGCTATAGGGGCGCAGAAACTGAAATTCGACAGACCTCAGTGACATTCCACCTCCTCGTACCTTCAGCTTTTGACGTTGATTGCCAGAGTTTTGCACTTCGGATGACTTCGCTTGATAGCTCATCGGAAAGCCAAACTAATTCTAAAGAGATTGAATGTATTTGCAAGCACATGCAACAAGATCCGAGCCTTCAAAAAGAAGGGCGCCCCTGGGCTACAGGGGTGCAGATCTGCTTTCTGCTTGAAACCTTCATCTGTTTCTACCTCCATAAACACTATTTTGGCCACTGATTTGACCTTGTAGGAGTATAATTTCATCATGAAGCGCTTCTCCATCCTCACATGTCCTGCTTTGAGTCCCAGGTTTAGGTTCTGACCTCTAGGTACTGACCAATTGTTGCTAACGACTGACATGACACTGACCAAAGTCCGTATTTGACTTGCCCAAAAACTGTATTTTGACATCATTTTAACAAGGTTTAGCCTCTTTTAAGCAAAATGCCTTAATGAAGCAAAAAATTTGGTTTGGGTACAACATTATCGCAACACAACAAAAAATCAATGCTTGGCAATCTTCTATTCTTGACAATAAAATTAAGCATATGTGGTATCTTATTTGATCATGGTTCAATTATTTTATTGTGGCCCTCAATTGTGTCCTTTATGTATTAGCTTTTCATTTTCAAGGTCATCCTTTCTCGAGATAGAAACCATTATAATGTATATTAGTATTATTCAAAATTCCCAAGTTTCTTCTTATCCAAGTTTCCCTCCTTGTCATGTTTTAAAACGTTAAAAATAAAATATAAAACCAATGGCACAATGGCATTGAGAATCCTTATTGGATTTTTGGGCCTTTGTGACAACAACAAGAGGTTTTTTAGAGTCTTTGCAATTGGCAACACCCCTCCTTGACATGACCAAGAAGGGACCTTTCTCATGGAACAACCAAGCTCAAGAGGCTTTCAAGAAGCTCAAACAAGTAACTAGTTCATGCCCTATACTTGCTATTGCTGAACTAGTATTTTTCTCACAACCATTTATTGCAGAATACGATGCTTCAAGAAAGCATTGGAGCCAATACTTATGCAAAATGGTACCCCACAGCATTTGAGAGTAAAAAGTTCTTCATTGGCCAACGTGACTTGAATGGAGGGTAACGAAAATGGCTGAGTATGCTTCAAACTTATGATTTTGAAATTATAGTACATGAAATGTAAAAAGAATGTAGTTTTTGATACACTCGCTAGAATGCTTACTCTATGTTTCATTTCAAAAAAAATTGTTGATTGGAAGGTTCCATTATGGCAAAATATCTTAAGAATACATTTGCTAATAATATCTTATACAAAGTATGAAGAATGACAATTTTTTAGTGACAAATGGTCTCATTTGGTATAAGAATAGAATTTTCACGGTGCTTGAATTTAATATGAAGGAGAAAATTTTGAAAGCACTGAATGATGCACCTGTAGCAAGGCACCCAAGCTTCTACAAGACTTATAGGTAGATAAGAGAAAGGTTCTCTTGGAAATGCCTTGAGGAAGATGTACTCAAAAATAGGAAAGTGTATCCAAGGATTTCATCACAAGCCTCCCAAAGGAAAATGGAAAGAATTGCATTTATGTTATAATGGATTGATTAACTAAGTTTGCACACTTCCTTTCCATTCCTACAAAATTCAAAGCACGTCAAGTAGTTCATTTATTTTTCAAAGAAATATTTAGGCTACATGGATTGCCTAAGAATATTGTTAGCAACAAGGATAGTAGATTCCTTAGCTCCTTTTGTCAAGTGTTGTTTAGTTGGACTGATATCAAGCTCACTCCCAATACCAATTATCCCCCATAGATAGATGGACAAGTGGAAATAGTGAATAAGTGGATTGAAGCATATTTAAGAAACTATGCCTTAGACTAGCAAGTAGCATGGGTCAACTAGTTACATCTTCAAGAATATTGCTATAATACCACCCATCACATGTCCATTTGTATGACTCCTTTTATGGCTTTGTATGGATATGGCGCACTAACCTTCACAAATTTGGTGTTCATTGACAACAAGGAAGACAAAGCCAAGATATTTTGAAGTCACTCAAGGATCACCTACAAAAGGCTCCAAACCAATAAAAGTTTTACGCAGATCAGCACTGCATTATGAGGTTATTTGAGGCTAGACATGGTTTTCTGCAATATCCCTTAAATATTTTTAACTCTGAAAATGTAAATTTTTGGTTCCTTTTTTATTTTTCAATAAACTGGAATTTTAAAAACAGTATTTGATTCAAAATGTAATTTTTTTCTTCCAAATTAAACTCAAACTGCTGGAAACTTAATAAGTTTGTAAACCAAATAAAAGAAGCTTTTAAATTTTTTGAAGCTTACACCATGTTGCATATATTCAGAGAAGCGAATGAGGTGGTGGATGATGTAGCAAAGATGGCGGCCAAAATGAGTGAGGAGGAAGTCAAGGTCGATCCATTAATTGCTTGGCACGAAATTTGCAGAATGAAGGTGAATAAAAAGGACAAAACGAGTAGTCGGATCGAGACTCGGGATTTGAGTGAATAATGGGAAAGTATGTGACATGAGGGGAAGTACGAAAGCAGCCAAATTCATAATGACCATTGGCCTTTAAAATGTACCAACAAATGGATGAAACAACATACAGACATTTGTGCGGCCGAGATGGATACAACAATCTGTATGGTGGCGAAAAAGCGACAAATGACCTTTTATGGTGATATATCAAGTGGATGGAAGTTTTCAAAACCTAACCTAGAATTGCTATCCATGCTCTGTGAATGGTGTTGGGGGACGTCTATATGGGGGGAAACGGGAAATACCGTGTCAACATCGATATTCCCTCAATGTTTTTGGCAATATTGCTTGATGCTAAGGAAGAGGAAGGAACAATGAAGAAGGTGATGTCTCGGCTAGTATGCTCTTGTTGGTGCGGCAAGCTAAAAATCTTCCTGCAACGAGCAATCCTGGGACAAGGATTGGTGTCAAATGGAGGAGTGTGGCCGCAAATTGGGACAAGACAGAGCATCCCTCTTGTGTCATTTGTGATCTGGGGTGTGAGGATGGACATTATCATGCGTAGAAACCAGACAAGGTTGGGGATAAACTTCCTCAAAGGCTGTGTCAAAGGGGTCGCAGAAGGAGACAAAGATTAGACCTTTGCCCTAGTGGACATTGAAGAGAAAGAAGAGATGGATGCTAAGGAGGTTAGGTAACGACTACTATGTTAAATCATATACGATAAAAGGCAAAAATATTAAGATAAGATAGTTGTAGGGCAGTAGGCCGCCATGATCCCTCTAAACAACTAAAAAGGAAATTCACGCCAATTTTGGAAATCCTAGCTCATTTTGTAAGGGATGGAAATTTGCACAGATTTGTGCCCAAAAACAAGGTCTAAATACATGTAATCTTTTTTTGGAATCAATAGACGGATGTGGCCTTGAAGTGTCACATTTACTGATAAATAAATATATATATTATTAAGTTACCCTTAAAATTAGAGATTATTGGGCCCAACTTAAATAATATTATTAATTATCTTAATTCGAAAAAAGGGGTCCTATCATTTTCCTATGCCTACAACCTTATCTGCAAACTTACATTAAGAGAATAAACAACACTTGCATTTGCTTATGATTTTTTTTTGTTCATTCTACTTCTCTTTATATTTTATGTTTTATCCATTGTTAGTAATGTATATGTTTTATCCATTGTTAGTAATGTATATGTTTTATTCAAACGGCACTCACATGAGTAAATGAATATCTATGTTCTATGATTTTATCCACAAGTTTAGAACCATAATAATTTTTTATTTTAATATAATATAACTAAATTTTAATATTTGAAATTTAATACAGTATTAATAAATCTAATATATTATTTTAAGTTTAATATTATAATAACATATATTTATGAACTTAAGTTTTATTTTTATGCTAAATTATGTATATGATTATGATACTCATATGTTTTTTGTAATGGATGAACCCAACTCTAAAAAATATTTTGCCAAATCTGCAAACACAAACCCGAACCAGAAACTTAGAAGAAATCCAACAATCAAAAACAAAATAGCTAGAACTAACACTAGATCTAAATCTAAGAAACAATGGAGCCTAAATAGAGGATAATTAACCCTAATGGATAAACCCAAATAAATTAGTAAATGCTACATACGAAGTCATATAATACAATATAATCCTCTAAAAGGAAAGTCACATGCTAAAAAGATAACCCCCAAATAAATAAACATATAAATGCAAGAAACTAAACATGTAGTCTACCAACAAGGCAGTAAGTTATCCAAGAAAATAATAGAAATCCAAAGTACTACAATGTCATTACCTGATCCAAAGGACATAATTCCATGAATCTCTGATAGTACAGTTCCCAATCTGGCTGTATATCAACATTGATAGGAGTTATCTCATACAACATATGGAGATCTGAGGCAAGCACAAACCCTTCTCTTGCTCTAGCAAGATCTTCGAGGACAGTCTGGAGTACCAAAACAGACACAAATCACAGTTGATGAGCATTTCATGTAATATAAGACTGGAAATGACAATTTAAATAAGAATACCAATGTAAGAATATCTTAATGCAATTATATTCTGCTTATTACCAATGACTCTTCTGGACTCAGTGAACTTCCAAATGCTGCACGCCCCAATGGTGTTGTCGAATACACTTGAGAATGTTGATCCCATTCCAAAAATTTTGCATGACATAGCCAACGAAGTGATTCCTGTGCTGACTTTACTACATCTTCAAATGGCTGTGTCGAGTTCAGTAATGTACACCTAACATAGCGGTTTATATCATTTGCTGTTTGAACAATCCCACCAGCCACAACTTCTAAAATGGCTCGTTTCATTCCATTCTTGTCATCGGAAAGGCAAGACTGTAATGGAGGACAGCCTTCATTCAGCATATTTGTAATTCGTTTAACTTCTTCAGGCTTGCAGATCAGTATCTGTTTAAAGCACAATCAGAAACTGGAAAAGGAATCCAATCAAACAGGAAAAGTTGCAGGACGATGTCCATGAATGAAACGAAGTACAGAGTATAAGTACTTGATACTCTGCTAAAGCAATAATTATCAAACATTACATATAATTTTACAAGCACCATAGATCAGTTGCAATTAAATCCACTTACACTTTCACCCTTTGTATCTATTCCTGCCCGCCCTGCCCGACCAGCCATTTGCCTGTATTTTGTCCCATCTATGAAATCTCTTCCAATTCTAGGCTGCCGGAAAACCACCCTTCTTGCTGGTAAATTGACACCAGCAGCTAAAGTAGATGTAGCTGTTAACACCCTCACAATTCCTTGTTTGTAACATGTCTCGACTATCTCTCGTTCTTCAACCTGTACATGTAGAAGAGCATAAGGGACTCTTTTACCAAGAAGATACATCAATCAAAGAGAAGACATACAATCACAATATTGGTTCATGCAGACTATTATACTTTTGAATCAGTTATCAAAGATTAAAACCATAGTTGGATTTCCGGGCAGAACTCTCTTCCTTCATGGATCACAGTTTTGACATAAATCTGACATGTTAGTTTAGAAATAGAAGCAGGCAAGTAAGAGAAAATCAGGCCCTTCCTACCGTAAGGCCTGCATGATGATAAGCCACTCCAAATGGGACAGTTTCAGCAAGTGTAGCATCCAGCCCTGCAGGACTCTTTCGTAACTCTTCAACAGCAGCTAATCCATCCTTAAATTGACAATTTATCCCCATTTTACTACAAGAAAATTCCTTAATGAACTTTGCAATATGTTTGGCAGTTGATTCACATGCTTTGCGAGTAGAACAAAACACAAGCACAGATTGGCCAGATTGAACAACCTGTGAAATGTAAATGCATAAAAGAGATAATGAAGCATTCAACAATAGTTATTCAAAACAAAAAAAACAGATATGGTGTTACAGCAATAACTAGTCAACATATAGCATAAGAAGTGATAATTTTGCACCTCATTGCATAACTCAACAACATGGTCTGGATCTTTCCCCCCAAGATCAGAGCCCTTGGGAATTGCCCGTACAACTTCCATTTGGTTGTTATAAACTGTATTTCCAACCTTTATGAATTCATCCAGAGGAACTGGCCTAAACTCAGTCTCATATAAGGCAGCCTGCATTATTACATTCAGAAGCCCAGATAATATACTTGCAGAGTCAGATGATGGAGATCAGCGTGCATGAAACCAATTAATAATCCACAACTCACTAGTCTATAGCTGCTTCCCATTTCTCGATTCTTATCACACCACATTATAACAGAAATTAACTACATGTGCACTTTATCTATAATTCTGATCCGAGTTTTATATTTTATTTTATTTTAAGTTTAAATTTAATACCACACAAGCTTACTATACAAAACTAAAACACACCTGAAGCCAGTTAGAAACAGCTCGTACATTTGGCATTGTAGCACTCATACCAACTATTTGCATTCCAAGGTTAGGATCAGTTTTCCCACTGCTATTTCCAGGACTCTCAACAATAGAGTTCCCCCAATCACCTTCCCCTGTTGCATACCGCAACTTTGTCAACAGAAGCTCCAACAGATATCCCCTACTTTGATCCCCCACCTGTTACAATACCAATTGGTATTACATACATAAACAAGTCAATAATAGTAATAACTACATGAAGGTTCAAATTAAAGTAGTAATACCAAAATTCTACATATCTACATTTATGGGGTCAAAATCCAAGTGGAAATTTTGAACAAGCGTAGACAAAGGCAATGAAACCAAATATATATGAGCTGTTAAGTTTTTGAATATTAGCTTTGACACACAGAGCTAACAGCCAGCTGCCAAAATACATTCAAATGTGCACATGAAAACACCTTAGCATTTATATAATATATTATAAATGGCATTTTTATTGTGACTTAAATTGAAAAGATAATTGATATTCATAATTGCATGTTTACAAGAGGAGACGAAAGCTCCTTATATAGAAAAGTACAAGACGATGTTTCTAAAAAGAAACCATCGTAAACTAAAGCAAACTAAAACAAAAATCAGAAAGATACTAAATCAACTAAAGCGTAACTAAGTTTACTAAAACCTAACTAGAGCTAACAAACGACTAACTAAAGCTAAGATGACCATTAATATTACAATTAATATTTTAATACCCTCCCTTAATGGTCATCGTACAAACATAAACTTAGTCTACCCAAATTCTTCTGGAAACATATCATTGGTGACTGATAACTGGAGAAGCATAATTGCCTCGAGATTACAAATCCTTTCCCGTAGAACAATCAAATCAAGACATCGGCACTCGAAAACTGTGAGCTTCCTCTACTTCCAAGTATTATAACTTTTCCCATTGAACCTCTGTGTGCTTTCCAACATAACGTTAGACAAAGCAGCCATCCCTCCCATTTTCCAAAAATGAGGTAACACTGTGATCAGCTGGCAAAACACTGGACAATCAGCTAGCACAACCCACGATTTTTTTCAAAAGTCGTCTAAAAGAGAGGCCTTATTTGTATTGAATAATTTGGTGAATCATTGAATGCATCTATGAAGGACGGAATAAGACAAAAAGATAACTATCGGGTTTTCACTTTGATTGTCGGGAGCTGCTTGGAACAAACAAGCGACGCCAAAAGCAAATATTAAATCGATTTCCATTGTAAAATAATTGCGCCTCTTCCTAAAGTCTGGCGCCACATCACAAGTTCGATCTCTTTTGGAACTTAGTGGTTTTGTTCCTATTTGCTATCGCTGGAAATCATGGCACTCTCAGCAATATCTGTAGAAAAGTCAAAAGCTGAAAGATTCAATATTCTGGAAGAATGGCATAGCTGCTGGAGAGGACGCAATTCTGTATAGGATATTCTGGGAAGACACTTTCAGTAGAAGAACGTTGTGAGAAGCATCTATCAAGTATCTTCATCAAAGGACAAATTGGTTGGTTGGGAATTTGTGGCTAGCAGCTTGTTGTGGCATTAGAAGCAAATCATCATATGCTGGGAGGAATCGTCCAAAAGTACCAAGCATCGATTCCAAGTTCTGTTGATATTAAATCTGTAATTCAAATTATATTAGCTTGTCTTGTATCGCTATCTTACAGTGACCTCATATTGTAACACTTGCATTCATATAATCAATTGAGTCTGCATATTAGTGAAGTCAGCTAAGTCAGAGTTCTCCTAGTGCAAAATAAATTGGCAGTCAGCATTGTAATGCTTAAAGCTTCATAATAGCAATTGGAGTTTTCTCACAGTATGTTTGTAATAATGTCTCTCTACTGTAGCAGCATATTGTATGCATGATCAGTCATATTTTCGTCTTGGAAAAGTCAGAAATCTACTACATTATATCTCTCTTTACATTTCCATCATTTGTAGAGCTCAAATAGAGTCTTTGAATACACATGATATCATTACATGCACAAAAATGCAGTAGAAACAATAAGACAACAGTGAAAGAAGCTTGCAGCGAAAGTGTTTGACAAAATGTCCAAGGCTTCAAAAAGTAAAAACAAGGTCAGAATTTGCTAAGGACATTACATTTTTATAGAAAAAATTTCAAAAACTCTTTAAAAACTTCAGGTGCACGATTTTTTGTTGAGAAAAAAATCGCCCAAAAAGCTGGTCTGCAAACCCTAGCAGCAACCCACGATCTTTTAGATAGAAAATAATCATCAAAAAACTCTTTATAAAACAACACTTAGTAAAACAATTTCAGAAAAAAATTTGAAAAACTCTTTGCAAAATTTTTATTTTTCCCAAAAAAATTCTGTCAAAATTGGCTCAAAATTTTTTTCAAGCTGCCATGAAATCTGAAAAATCACTGCTTCAGAAAATCTGGTAACATCCGTCCAAAAAGACCCACAAACTTGTCAAAATTCTCCCTAAAAAAAACTTTGATTTTCACAAAAAATTGGCTTAGAAGTTCATTTTAAAAATTTCTTCGACTTTTTTACGAAAAAAAAAAAGGGGGGCTAAAAAAACATCTAAGAAATCTCTAAAACTATTCAGATTCGAGCCAAAGCTCTGATACCATGAAAAGATAATTGATATTCATAATTCCATGTTTACAAGAGGAGATGAAAGCTCCTTATATAGAAAAGTACAAGACGATGTTTCTAAAAAGAAACCATCGTAAACTAAAGCAAACTAAAACAAAAATCAGAAAGGTGCTAAATCAACTAAAGCATAACTAAAGTTAGTAAAAAATAACTAGAGCTAACAAACGACTAACTAAAGCTAAGATGACCATTAATATTACAATGAATATTTTAATATAAATCACGTAATTATTTTCATTGGAGATTACCAATGACACCAGCTAAATTACACAAATATAGATACATCTGATATAACAAACAAATACCATGATTTTCCATATCTGTAAGGTGTTGAGTCCCATCTAATATTTGAGTGAGGACCATCACATGCAAGGAAATAACAAGTTACACAATTTTGGATGTCTGGAGGAATAGTTTGTCTCCCCAATTGAGGTACTAGATGTGAAAATGTATGAAAGTGCCAATGATAAAGGTTCTTGAAAGATCTTCTGGTCAGCCTGTGATGAAGGAAGGAATCTCTCGTAGTCAAAGACAACTGCCAAGCGACCATTAGGCTCTGTTCTAGTGTTGAGATGGGGTGTTGCCATGTAAATGGCCCAAGTTCAAACCTCAGCATTTATAGAGCCTTTCTGTGTGACTGTGTGTGTCTGTGGCTTTGGAGGTTTGACCCAAGGAATCTAAGAAATTCAAAGAGAACTGAGCCTAATAGTTGCAAACTTCCATCTGTAAAATATAATAAGTAAACTGAAAAAAGCATTTAACAAAAGCAAACATACAAGTTAAAGGCCAAGAAAAGTTGACATATTTGGAAATCTAAGACATGAGAACAAAATCCTGTAAAAGACATTATATTCAAAAGAACCTAAGATCCCTTGTACAAAGCTGCTGCAACAGGTTTACAGTATAGCTCACTGGCTAGTAAAAAATAGACGACAACTGCCCTTTAGACGACAGGTAAACATTAAACAACCCAAAGTTATCTTAATGAGAGGCACTAATAGAAAGAGTTGTACCCATAGAAATTTAGTTAAATATTTCCGTGGATCAAAAGTTAAGATACACATAGACGCTTGAAAGGTGTATAAAAAGAAGTAATAGATTGTTGGACTTGATTAATGTAATGCATAGATGTGTCACATAGACCTCATGAAGTTAGCCAAGAAAGTGTGAAAATCATTAAATGTGTTGCTCGCTTCAAGGCTTTGAATGTTAAGATGTCATTAAACAGCAACCTTTTCCAAAAAATAAAAGGTGACAGTGTCAATAGGTGTGTCAATGATTTAAAGCCTTTAATAGACCACCTTGCATGAATTGTAGCAAAAACCTATGAGAAGAATGCTAAAGCCATTTTGTTAAGAGTATTCTGTTCAGATTTGACATTTGGTTATAAAGCTTGTAAAACTAGCAAATCAAAAGCTGGGTTTAATTGTTACACCACTACTACACGAAAAGAAAAGATTAAGCACACATAATATTGAGGCAATGAAGGATTTGTTTGGATATAAAAGACAAGTTCAAGCAGAAAATAAAACATTCTCACCGATAGAGAATGTCACCAGTGCTCAACAAAGAAAACTAAATAGAAATATATTGTCACTGTCTTGCATCCAACAGGAGAAATCATCTTGACATTCAGATTAAAATATAGATTATTTTTTGTATAAAAATTAAATAATGTAATCAGGAAGATGGAAATTTTCAAAACTACTAACAATTTGATATAAAAAGTGCATTGACTCTGATATAAACAGGTAATATGATCTCTTGCTATTGAACAAATCTATGAATTTCACTATCAACCGTGTAACATGAGACACAACCAGTCAGATGTCCACGCACCTATGTTAATTTTTTTCAACAAAAAATACGTTCAAATTTTAAAAAACAGCATTTTAACATCTGTTGGCACACATAAATCACAACCACCAAAAATAATTTAATAATGTAAGAGGTTCTTTATAAGAAATTGTATATCATCAAAGACTGTTTGAGAATATTCACAGCATATTACTGGTTGCAGCATTTAGGTACTATCAAAAAATTAAAATTTACATTAAAAGCACTTATAATATCAATATGTTCCAAAACAATATTGCATAAAGAAAAATTAATGGAAACAATCAATAATTATCAGAAACATGAACTGTAACATGTACATCACCAAACAAACAGAAGTTGGGCAAATACATCCAGAGCATCTTCTATCCCATAAGGGGAATCAGAAACCACCCAAAATGTATGAGCTCCTCCAGGAAAAAGTATAAAAGAATCTTAAGGGGCTCATTTGGAGCTCAAGAATTGATTAATTGATATTTGTTTGATAATTTCTCATTGGCGTTTGGGGAAGGGAGCCCGAGGGTTTCTGCCAGCGTATCGGCTTTGGAGAATGAAAACTCTCCATTGTATCAGTACACTGAGGTTGTGAGATACCAGCTGAAGGTGCTTAGTTGATTGGCTTCATCGAGGAGTCAACATTGTGCTTCATCAGATTTATTGCTTCAGATCTACAGGAGATTGTTCCCAGGTATGCACATCTTTGTAAAATCTTTGAAAGGAAATCAATCAATTTATTTTATTGCTGCAGTAGGGTTTATATTTACATTTGCAGAATTTTAATTTCATGCCTGTCAATTTTTGAGAAAACACAAAACATTTCAAACCCTAGTCATTTAGCAGCAGAATCAGAGGTTAGAGACAGGCAGGTCTCTTACAATGGATGGGTAGATGAACATTAGGCATTATCAACTCATCAAAGCATGGTCACAAGTACAAAGGGCGTTACTTCCTTAGAGTTGTTAATTGTTCAAGGTACTGCAATGATTCCCAATGTCAATTCCAAATCCTTAGAGATAAAATTGAGGAGATCGAGCCAAAGAATGTGGTGCAGATAACAACGAATTTGGCCTATGTGTATAGAGCTATAGGGAAGTTGATTGAGGTGACCAACAAACATATTTGCTAGATTCCTTTTTGTGTGCATGCCATAAATGATGCACTTAGAGACATGGGAAAAATTGGTCGGGTCAAACAAGTTGTTAATAATGCTAGAGATGTGCAAATGTTCATCTACAACCACCACACTTCATACACACTATTCACAACCTCCTCCAAGAAGGAATTTTTGAAACCTATAGAGACTAGATATGCATTGTACTTCATTATCTTGGGGAGGATGTTTGAGTTGCAAGAGACATTGCAATTAATGGTAATGATGGTGGAGTGGAATTGAGAGCTCAATTTTAAGTCAAAGCAAGGGAAGAGAGTGAAGGAGGTGGTAAACAATGACACATTTTGGGCTAATGTAAATTACATTGTCTCTATCATTGCTTCAATCTTTACAATCATCAAATATGGGAACAATAATGCACCTAGCCTTGGAGAGGTGTATGAGTGCATTGATAGTATGCTTGGGTTTGTACAAGAGATATACCCCACATTACAGTTATATCATGAACATATCCAACCAATCATTTAACAAAGGTGTAAGAAGCTCAACACTCCATTGCACATGGTTGCTTATGCATTGAACCCTAAGTGCTATATGCAATGGCTTCATAGAGGTACACCTAACGAGGACGTTGAGGTGACGGTGGGTTCATGAACACTATTCAAAACATGTACAATGTTGAGGATGCTGCCACCATTCATACTAAGTGGACTTCTCCAAGCATGCTTTTGGGAATGAATAATTTCAAATTTTTGTTCTTTTACTTTTTTTTTCCGACTCCTAAAGGAGCTCTTGAGCACTTGGGAGCACTTTTTCATGTTTTCACTTAAGTTATCAAGTCTTTCAAAAAAATCCCTCGTACTAAACAAGACAAATTTGGAAGTGGCATGAGACAAAGCCTAGGTTATGCCAAGGCATAGGCCTACTATCCCTAGTACCCTATGGATATGTCCTACACATACCCATAGGGTACATGGGACTACATGGTCATGCCTTGACCAAACCTAGGAGAACCCACTTCTTTTTTGAAGGTGAAAACTTCTTTTAAACAACGTTTAAAAATGCAAAAAGACATTTTTTTCTTAAAGTAAGCTAAAATCTATAGTAGAACCTTAAAAGTGACATTTAACACAATTTGACAAACCCAAAACAAAAGAACCACCAATATCATTCTATGTTGCCATTCTTCATCCCTAAAGCTTTGCTAGATTTGTTTTCTTCTAGAGATGAAGGTTTGTGAAAGTGTAGTATGTGTTTGCTAACTGTTATGGGAAGGAACTAGCTTGCACAATGGATATTTATCAATCAAAAGTTTATTTTGAGATTTTTTTAAGTCTTTTTCAAAAAAATCAATTCTTTTCAAGTTTTTTAGTTTTAGAAACATTTTGAATTTTTTTTAGTTGATGATTATTTCTATTACTTGCAAATGTATTGTAGGGTACTTTTGTTGATTTTCCTTATAACAAGAATCCATACAAAATGGCTACTAGTTCTAGTTCATTGAGCCCAAGGACAATTGGGATGTTCAAATTTGATCAATCATCACCTCCATGGAAATATGTTTTTGGAGTATAAGAGCTCCTATAGTCAAGTGAAAGCTCACCTATGTCCTATGACTAGCCAAGGAATTAGAGTTTGCCAAGGGCCACACAAAAAGAGGTTACCCAAGGAGCAAATTCTCTCATATATCAAAAAAACAAGAAAAAGCTAGCAATGT
>VDFB02172102.1:0-27271 GCA_007258455.2 Sequoia sempervirens
TGATGCATTTGTCAAAAGGATAAGGAAATAGTTCTTGGAATGTGCACCTTTTATTTTGATGTCCTAATTGAATTCCCATGAGTGCATCCTCTATTTTTTTAACTTCTTGTGCCAAAGAAATTGTGAGATTAAGTGGTGGTGGTTGATAACTGGATGTTGGAGGTTGTATGTATGATGTTTCAAAGTTTTGATGGGTGGATGAAATTGGGTTTGAAGTTTGGAGGGTGTGTGTTGTGTTTAATAGGATTGATGTTGAAATGTGGGGACACGGGATGGAAGCTTGAGGTTGTGGGATTAAAGTTGAAATTCTTTGGGTGATCGATGGGATTTTGATGCATTAGTGTGTTGTGGATGTGGGATTGGTGGTTTGAGAAAAAATAAGAGGATTGGATGAATATGAAAAATGTTTGGGATCATGATAATTAGAAGTTTGGGGTGTGGAAGGAGCTTGTTGTATGATTTGGGAGACTCAAAATTAATGAGGTATTTTGGTACCTTTATTAGATAGCATAAGGAAGTATTGATTGGGATAGTTCATGATTTAACGATGCATTAATTCCATGGCTTGGGTGTCTTGTGAAGAGTCTTCTAGTTTGAGTGAATCTAGGTCATTTGAATCTCGATCTTCTTCATGTATGGTTTGGGATGGGAATGTGTTATCTAAGGTCACTCGATGGACCACTTCCTAAAGAAAATATCATTTGATGATGAACTTGGGAATTCCTTTGAGGCTATAAGCTTTTTCTTAGCTTGTGACCTTATGATAGGAATTTACAAAAAATAAACCTAGGAATTATGGGATTGGATGAAAGTGGTTAATGATGATGGGATAAGGAGATGAATAGTATCTTCCCTAGATATGAAGTGGTGAATTGGGATGGTTGGATTGAAAGGATGATGATGGATTCAACTTGGAAATTATATGGAAGAACAAGAATTAATGATGGATACACTTGACCAAAGTTGTTGCAAGTAAATCTAGATCCTTGATAAATGGGGATGATTTTCTTACTTAGGGTTTGTTGGTATGAATAAATGTTTTGTACCTAATTAATTTCCTTACTAAGAACTTAGGGGACATATTCAAATGTTAAGTTTACTTAGGATTATAAGGTTTCGTCTAGAAGTCTTAGTTGTCATTTCTAGATCTTATCTTATCCTAGGTTGTTATGAGTTAGTTGTCTCATGTTGTAGGATTAAGACACTTGTCACAATCTTGTGTAATCCTATTTCTCACATTGCCTTTATAAGCAAGGCCTCTTATGTACATTTATATATTTAACCGTATTCAATCTTACATTTTTGAAGTATTCTTGCCATTTTCTCTCTTGTGGAAGATATTTTGGTCTAGCAACTATTCCTGGAGGTGTTGAGGAGTCACCATTAACTCCTACATGGTATTAGAGCTCTAGTGTTGTAGATTCCTTTCTAGATCTGAGGGTTTTGTGTTGGCTTGAATATCTTTCTAGGTACATGTTAGGGTTTCAAGGATGTCACAGTTGAATCTAGGGCATCAAAGAAAGTTAGGTTTTCCTTTCATTTTGTCAATTTTGGTTATGTTTTTCCAAATATATAAGGGTTTGAAAAAGTATGAAGATTAGTAGATCTGGAGGTAGCTAAAATTTCATAGCACTTTGGGCCCAAATCGACATCACCATTGCATTTAGGACACTGATCAAATGACTTTGGACTGTAAATTTGTCCATTTTTGGTAAAGTTATTTTTGGGGCATATTTTTTTGCCCAGGTAGGCCGTACAACCTCCCGAAAGTGCAAATTGTTATTTTTATTCGTAGAAAAAAAATAATTATAAATTTTGTAGGCTTTACTAAAAGTTATTGAGCAAATATTTATTGGGGGGTTTATAAAAGTCTGGTTGACATCTTGAGTGGAATATTCCATAGTCTACATCATCAAAGTACCATTGTTGTACATTTGTAGGTCTTTTCACTTTGAATACACTGCCACATCACCTTTATCGCGATTGGTATGAAACTAAAGGTTTTTATTATTAAAAACTATTTTTAAAACCACAAAGGTATTAAAGTATTTTCACTACTGGTCACTTGGGGTTTTTTCCCATGGTTCTCATACCCAGCAGCAAGAGCTTAGCTTCAGGCAGAGGAGGGGTGGCGTGGCTTGGCCCACTACTAAGGTGCCACCCTACCACCACCTAAGAGGCAACCCCTTATTTTTCCACCCCTGTATTGTAGGTGATCATATGAATGACCAAGAGCTAAACATTTTTAGCCCGCAAGTGTTCAATCTTGCCCCCTAAGTGCCTACAATAGGCCCTTTTTTCATTTTGCAATAGCTTTCACCCCAAGAGGTTGCTTTTTTCAAACAAAATATTGTTAGAAAGATGGTTCTCTCAATTTACTAGTGGTGCATGTTAGTTTTCAATTTTATTTTCTTTGATCACAGTTATTGTTGATTAAAGTTAGATCTTATTTCTTGACTCCCAAGCTCATAAATTTTTGCTGCAATCTTTGATTTTTGTGATTTTTGTGGCATTGGAAAGGTATTGAGGAGCTTTATCCATCCATCCATTCACTTTTTCCTATTTCTATCCTAGGTATATTGTGATTTCAATTTTTTCCTTATAGGTATATTGGAGATTACTTAGATATTTTGGTAGTTGGGAGGGTGTTGCTTTGATTATAGTAATTAATTTCAATTGTATTTCATGTATTGATCTTAGATTTAATCATTTGAGAAGTGTATTATCATTGTAATCATGGGTTATGCAACTCATCCTTCTGTAATAATTTTTACTAAGGAAAATTATGAGTCATGGAAAAAATACATTGTAACACATTGTAGGTGGCTAAATATTTTTCCTCATCTTTATGGAATCATTCCTGAGCTAAAAACAACATGGAAGAAACATGTTTGGGGTAATAAAAATGATCATATTAAAGGAATGATTGGTTCTAATTTTAGTGCAAGAATCCTAATAGAGACCTAACATAACATTTCAAGAATCTCATGCCCACACATATTTTGGACCAAGGTTTGGGAGATTTTTAGTGATCCACACAATCTCCCATTCCTAGATGATCTTGCTTCAGATTGCCTCATTCCACTTGATGGTTTAGATAATATACACTATGATAATAATACCTTCGAGAAGTTTCAATGCGATGTAAAACTTGAGCATCTTGATGATCCTGAGACTTCTCCTGCAACTCCTCCAATTGACATCACACATTCATCTTCTATTGATGATTCATTGAGTACTTCCAGTGATTCATTGCAACAAGTATCTATTTATCTTCCTGATTGGGATTCCTATTTATCAAAGATTGCATCTTTATTTGTGGAGTCTCACATTTTAGATTTGGAAGACCAATTTGAGGGTTTATCTCTCTTATTTGATGATAGTCATGGATCAACTATTGTCACTTCATCTTTTTCTTTGAATTTAGTTTAATATCAGTTTCTAATTGTTCCTAGTTCATCGCAATTTGTTGTGAGTGGGAATGTCCCTGATTGGATCATGGCATCATCATTGTCATCCAAGAACTTGACAACACATGAGAAAATTTTAGAGACACATTACATATGGATTCTACTTCCTACCAATTCCTATCTAGAATGGGAAGCATTCCTACATTTGTACTTGGTGTATCTTCTTCCCAAGGGGAGATACATTGTTTGTAGGCATTTGATTATGTTTTTTCTTCATACATTAATGATATTTTCAAGAGATTACATATTGTGGGGGGATATCTTGTCTCTCCTTTTCCCTCTTATGGGGGGGGTTAAATTGACTGTATATACATGATGGATGTATTTCTTGGGGGGTATCATTGAGTCCTCCATGCATCATCTTGTTTTGTTTTGTTTTCTATATTTTGTAGAGGATTTTTGTCCCTTTTGGTTTTCTCCTTTTCTCCATTTGTGAGAGATTTCATTTGCATTATAAATGGGTACCTAACATAATCTCATAGTTGAGACCCATATTGATCTTCTCTTTGCATAGTTTGCATAATAATCTTCTCCCCAAGTTGCACTTAAGGGGGGGTGTTGGTGTGAATAAATGTCTTGTACCTATTTAATTTCCTTATTAGGAACTTAGGGGACATATTCACATGTTAAGTTTGCTTAGGATTATAAAATTCCTTTTAGAAGTTTTAGTTGTCATTTCTAGATCTTATATTATCCTAGGTTGTTATGAGTTCGTTGTCTCATATTATAGTATTAAGAAACTTGTCACAATCTTGTCTAATCCTATTGCTCACCTTGAATTTATAAGAAAGGCCTCTTATATACATTTATATATTCAACCATATTCAATCTTCTATTGTTGAAGCAAGTATTATTTCTATTTTCTCTCTTGTGTAAGATATTTTGGTCCAACAACTATTCCTGGGGGTGTTGAGGAGTCGCCATTAACTCCTCTAGGGTTGAAAAGTGCTAAGCAATATTTGATGGAGATTTTGGAAACTAACATGGGGTAGCCAAGTTCCCAAGCTAAGGTAAGAAAAATGATAAGAGCTAGCTTAATACACCACTTAAGATAGGCAATTTCTCAAGCAATATACAAGCCAGTGGATAAAAGGGATAAAGATCTAAATTTGACTCTTAATAAGATTGATTTGACTTTGGATATGGATATGGATTAGAAGATGAGATAGGTCAAATGATAAAAGAGAATGGATTAGAGGATGATATAGATTAATGATGATGGAATATGGATGGGAAGATAAGGTGGATCAATGATGATAGATATTGGATGTTTGATGTTTGGTCTAAGGTCTAAAGATGTTGATGATGATGATATGTAAGCTATGCAAATGGATGAAGATAACAAAGTGAAGGAATGATGGGGGTTTCAGTTGAATAGGATAAAAATGGTAGATGTTTTAGGTGAAATGATGGTCAATGATGGGTCCTCTAGGTCTGGTTCAAGTTTGCAAAGGTTCAAGGTGTAGTTTAGGGCTCTCAAGTGGACAGATAAAGTCAAAAAAGGCTTAGATTTATGCAATAGAGGTGCCACTCTATGAGACTAAGGTTTCATTCTATGAAGAAAAGATTCCCTTATGTGAAATAGAGGCATAGTTATGTGAAAAACTATGTACAAGTGCCTCAAGATGGAGCACATGTGCCTCAAATTGAAATGGAGATGGTGAATAATAATTTGGGATGTTTTGATGAATTTTTGGGAAACTTGAGATTGAAAAACACAAAGACACATTGGATGGCTTGAATTTCAAGGTGATAAGGATAAATGGATTTTACTAGTATTGCAAATTAAAACACACAAAACACATGAGAACATTCACATAATTAGTCAAGTAGGTGTGTATACTCAATCTGGGCCAGCCAAAGGATAATCCCTCAAAATTAGTGTGAAATGTTTCTCTTTCTAGATTTGGTAGCTAGGGATGTAGTGGCACAAGGGCTCACCTTTTCCCTTTCCTTGGAGGTCCTAAGACCTTTCCGAAAGAGCCTCTACCTCTACTCAAGGAGATACATGGTCAGTAATTTTGGGCATGATACTGTTCCTTGCACTACACTAAGTAATGACCAAATGGTCTTAAATGCTACTAAAATAAATGTGTTTAGTGAATCTGTGAATAGTGAACTCATCTAATAGTGATTTAGATTAGGGGGTCTCCTCTTCTCTCCTCAACAAACAAGTCTCAACATATTGAGGTTCTTGAAGCTTAGATTGAATGATGCTAGCAACACTTTGAGGTACAACTTTCACTCTCCCCTCTTTGTATACCCCACCATAAAATATGGTTGAGGTCACCCTTGAGGTGATGAAATCCCCAAGAAGGCCTCCTAAAAAGAAAGACTATGCTAGGTGTTTTTTATCACCCAAGATCACTTGAACCACAAGTGGAGAGCATACACAAAAAACTAGTAAGCCTTGGGTGATAGCATAAAACAAAAAATGAGGAGATATAATATTTTTTTATCTCCAAGATCATTTTAACCGCAAGGAGAGAGCATACATCTATGCACCCCTCCAAACATGGAAAATAAAATTCATTAACCCATTATTCTAGCTTTAGTGCCTAGATTAGTGGAAAAACAAGTCTTGGACCAATGAAACTTGCACAAAACTATCAGTAATCCTAATGAATATGATGTTTAACAAACATATACAGGTTGCACCACTTGTTAGTTGGCCAAAAATGCAAGTTAGAAAAAAATATAAGCTCAAAACCCTAAGAAATAATAAACTAAAATGAAAGAACAACTTTACCAAAAATAAGCAGCACTTTATGATGTAGAGGCACAAAAAAGGAACCTTTTTTGTGAAATAGAGTTGTCTCTTCACAAATAGGGGCCTTGAAACATGTTTTGGGGTCTAAAAAATGTTTTTTTGATCAACAACCTTTAAAACATGCAAAATACGAGATTATGACACACTAAAAGGCACACAAGTCATCCAAAAGTAGGTTAGTTGATAACCCCAAAAGGCCACAAGATACTTGCAAACTCAAGTATACCAAAAAACTTGAAAGAAACCCTAGATTGGAGAAACCCTAGAAACCCTAATTTCTACAAAAACCAAGCTAGATAACCTACAAAAACCAAGTTGTTTGAGGGATGAAACCTTGCAAAATAAGGCACCAATGATAAAACCTAGCAGAAACCCTAATTGTTCAATCTAAATGCACAAAATGAAAGTTTAGTTTTGGGTGATGAAGGAACAACTCTTTGAAACATAAGCACCACTTCATGCTACAAAGACACAACTTTGTGCAACAAAGGTGCCTTTTTGTGAAACAAAGGTTCCTTTTCACAATCTACAGCCCAAATATATATTTTTCATAAAAAATATCAAACAAAATTCACCAATAAATGTTAAAATAGCAATGTGTGTCCCATTGGGCATGCCAAAATCAATATGTGAAAAAATGATTGAAGCAAAACAACATAAGCTAATACAACAAATCAAATGATACCTTAAACAATCTTCATCCTCCTAGATGAGATGAAATAGAATGCATCATAGTTTTAAATGATTTTCTCTAGATTATGATGTGGTGTGGATTGATCAATAAATTAACCTTAGTCTAATTACAATAGTGAGATCTCAAAATGGTAGCATAAGAGTATAATAGCTTGATTCTTCTTGATGATGAAGGATTATGGCGTCTATTTATAGAGATTTGAAGAGGGAAAATCAAGGGCTAGGATAGATTGATGATGGATGGCTAAGATTGAATGAGGATTAGGGTTAGGTTCAAAGATGTAGTCATGTGACAAGTATCACATTAGGGATAAGAGGAATGGATTAGGGAGAAAAAATTATGTGAATGACTAGGATTAAGAGGTGGGCTATTAGAGAATGGATGAGATAGAAATATAGTCTGGCTTTTGGGAAAGTGTCTAGGTTTAATGAATCTAGATAAGGAGTTAGTTAGACATGTGAAGGGGACACTTCCCACATGATGGAAATTTTAGATTATGATCCATGTGAACAAGTTAAAGGGATATGATTAAATGGACAAACTCGATAAAGTGGAATTATTTAAATAAATAATAATTATTTTTTTATTTAATGGGATCATGTGAAGGGAAAATAAATAGTTAATAAATATTTATTTAATTAAAGGTTAGGATAAAGTGGCAGAAAGGATATAATTAATTAAATAAATAATAAATATTAATTTAATTAATGGCTTAGGATATGGTAAAATTAGCTGTGGTTGCATAAGGTTGGATTTTAGGTGTCAACTAGTCATTATGGCTAGAAATTTCCTTTCAAAAATAAATCTATTGGCATGGGGATAACTAAACAAGATTAAAGTATAGCTCCATTTGGAACACCCATTAGTCCAACTTCTCTATGCCACTCTTAGCATCATAAGGTTGTATATCAAATTTTTCCTCCACCTTGAAGAACCCTCCCTTAGAGGACTCACCTAGCTAAAACTCTTCTCTTTCTAGTTCTCTTTATTTTGTGTTCTCCTTTGAGATTCCCATTTTGAAGATTAGAACTAGCATCCTACTCTCTAATATTTCCAAATTTTGCTCAATACTCCAAATCCATACAATGCCTATAATTTTTGAAATCTAATTTCCCCATCATCTTCTCTTACCATTCTTACCCATATCAACTACTCTCTCAATTATATTTTTGTCTCAAAATGTAGCAAATATTGATTGTCACTTGACTTTATAGATGACTTATAATTACACAAACTACAAACATAAAATTTAATCACTAGTTTAAGATTTGAATGTTGAGTTGTGGGTGGACAAGGTGGGTTGAAGTTATGAAACCACTACTTAATCATAAAATTGTCATATAGTTGAACATTTTTTCTACCGACTCATTTTTCATTTGCGTTTAGATTTTATCTTAATAATTTAATAATAACAAAAAAATTATAATTTGATAACTACTTGAAATAAGCATAAAAAATGAATTTATAATACTGATGTCTAGTAAAAAATCATTTTAAATTTTGAATAGTGTGTGCTTAAAATATAAGTTAAAGATGTAGTTTGAGGGAGGGGACATGTGCTTCTATATTTACTCCAAGTGGAATAAAAAAATGTGGGCACATAATTAAAAAAAATTCTTATAAAATAGAAGCTCACTACTCTAGGAAAATTCACCCCAGCAATTCACTGACAGAAAATTCACCGTCAGCAATTCACTGACGGAAAATTCACCGCCAACAATTCACCGTGGGAAAATTCACTGCCATGACAAATTCACCGTGAAGTAAAATTCACCTCTAGTAATTCACCACAGCAGAAAATTAATCGCATTAATATTTTTTAATATATATTTCAAAAACTTTAATTTTTTTAATTTTCATTTGCATTATATTAAAAAATATTAATGTAGTTAATTTTCGGCTGCAATGAATTGTTGGCATCGAATTTTACTTGGCGGTGAATTTGAAATGGCGATTAATTTTCCCACGATGAATTGCTAGTGGTGAATTTTCTGTTGGTGAATTGTTGGCAGTGAATTTGTTGTATGTTGAAGCTCACATATATAGATGCAAACTTTAAAAAATTTCTCCCCTAAACTTAAGATTTTTATATCTATTTGGTAGCTTACATGACCTTTTTTTAATTCTAATATATATTTCTATAGAATTAGAACAATTTCTCATCTAAACATCTTGGATTCTAACTAAATTATCTTACAATAAAAATAAGAGTTCTCCTTCAATGGAATGATGGAACTGTACCTTAAAAGTAGTTCCACGTGAAACTCTGTTGTAAGAGTATTTTTCCAATCAATTTACTACTTGATTTTTATTCACCTTAAATCAAAAGCCTTGCAAAAAGTGTAAGGTACTTTATAGCTTCATTAAAGACAACCTCATAATTGACAACACTAATGAAAGAACCATTGCATTCAAATAGTTGGCTAGCAATAAAAATTTTAAAAAAAGGGTGACAACAAGGTAATGGTTGTGATAAGGATGTGAGAATTCATATCATCCATATGGGAGGATTGTGACACACTTATTTACTAACATTTACATTTTTAAGAGATGAAGTTTGTTGATAAAAAATATACATACACATCAATTAAAAATGCTTTATTATACTAAAAAGAATAATTTCAACTTTTTCAACATTGTTTGTTTTTTGGTTGGAAGGTTTTATATCAAAATTACATAATTATTTAGCTATTCAATATGGAAGCATGAGTCTTTGGGTGAAACCTCTTCAACTAAGAGTGAAAGACTAAGAGGTATCCATCATACTAAAGTAGAGAGACACAATCATGACCTCATCCCTTGTCATATTAAGACCTCACACTTAGCAAGACTTGATCTTTAGAGGGACACGATCTTAACCTCATCCCTTGTCATATTGAGGCCTCACACTTAGAAAGACTTGATCTTTGGAAGGACACAATCATGACCTCATCCCTTGGCATATTGAGACCTCACACTCAACAAAATTTTATCCTTCATAAAATCATTCAAAACCATTCAATTTCATGAAAACACAAAATGAATCTCTATTATTTTTATTATTTTTTTTCTCCTAAGCTCTCTATTTCATCCTGGTGATAGCTCAGAGTGTAATCCGAAATATTGATGCAAAAAAACTTATACAAACTAAATCGAAAAACAATTGAACAACATTCAAAATGAATTTATTAACTTCCAGCGTCCTTCAATTTTGAAAGCCCGCATGAAAGGCCCTCTCAACAAATTCTTTGTTTTTATTTCCATGAATAGTCCAAGAATTTAACTATACCTTGACTGTAGAGATCCTCAAGGATCTTACTAATTTTGTCAAAGGAATGTGCATGATTCCGTATTCCGCGGAATTTGTGAAGAAAACCATC
Organism: Sequoia sempervirens; assembly: GCA_007258455.2. Classification (NCBI taxonomy): domain Eukaryota; kingdom Viridiplantae; phylum Streptophyta; class Pinopsida; order Cupressales; family Cupressaceae; genus Sequoia; species Sequoia sempervirens. The sequence goes on from VDFB02172102.1 coordinate 10,294, forward strand.
TGGGAGCTTGAAACTAATCAATGCTAAGAATTATTCAGTCACATCTATTAAGAAATAAATAACGTACCTCCTATTACCAAAAGTTTCCACGGAATTATTTTCCACCACGGCTGTTTGAAAAGACGCGCGGACAAATAATATTTTGCTTTCGACAAAGAACTCCTAAGCTACAGAATTGTCGTACAAATAATTTCCACAACGACCAGTGAATGTGGATTCCATGTGTCTTCGGTTGGCTTAACCGGCACACTCTAAGCAAAGACTGCTTAGGTGGCCGGGCCCACTCCTAATCTCGACCTCTCCCCTTCGTACCATTTCTGACCCAAGCTTAACCTTACCTTTCCCCTTCGTAGCTTTCCGTTTACGGATTTTCCGTTGCAACCATTTGAGGGATACGGATTCTGTTTTGTATTTCCGGTTTCGTTCATGTGGCAGACAAAAACGCAGAAAGTAGCATGTCAACATGCATATGGGCATAGATGCCATCATACAAAACCATTATAAGGGGACCCACCAAGACGAGCAGAAGTGACAGACCAAGACGGAGCCGAAGTGACAGAGAGATGACGGAAATTGCAGCTTTTCTTAGTTTTGCCGCCAAGTGAATTTAAATTCACTTTATTATATTATATTATAATATTATATTATTTTATTATATTGTTTAATATTTATTATTGTAGTTACTATTATTATAATTTTTTATAATATAATTAAATTTGTATTATTATTTTATAATTATTATTATAATAATTATATTATTTTATTTTATAATTAATAGTATATTAAATTATATATTATATATTAGTTTTAGAATATTACAATTATTAAATTATTTTATTTTTATTATTTTTATTATTACTATATCAAATTATTTTATATTATACTATATTATATTATTATGCAAAGAAACTTATATGATGATTTTATAATTAATATGTTATTATATAAGTATTATATTATTATATTATTATATCATTATACCATTATATTATATTATTCTATTATATTTATTATTATACTTATGATTATTATAATATTTATAATGTAATTAAATTTGTATTATTATTTTATAATTATTCTTATGAAAAATAGGATGTTTCAAAACATGTGATTTAAAATATACGATGTTTATTAACTTGCAATTTGCAACATATCAACCCATGTGTTTTTTAAACTGTGTATATCTAGTTCTACAATTCAAATAGTAACAACACCATTTACTTAAACACCTCTTTAGATCATTCAATTTGACAACACTTAAAATTCACCAACTCAATAATAACTCTAGATTCTATTTTCTCGAAAGGTTTCTCTTAGTTTTCCATGCTTACAATCACCCCTATGAGCATAATAAAAAGCTCAAATACACTTTATCTTTTTAGATCATAGGCTACATTCTAGAAATTTTAGAGTCATATATATTCACTTTTAACACACACATTTGGCATGATGAATCATGGTAAAATAAATGTATGTCTAGGTACATATCCTATTTTTATTATCAATTATAATTTTAACTTACTTTAGCTCTAAATAAATCCACTTAGTACCCCAATCTATAAAATTTCCACATGTCCGTATGGCCCATTAAAATAAGTACTCATGATTTCTCAAGTTAATGATTACTTAGAAATTCTTATATGTAGAAAAAGATTGCAATACACAAATTCAATAATTTAAAATTTAGACACTTTTCTCATCAAGTGTGTCAATGTATCATTCTACATATTTGATAATAATTTCATTAGTTTTTAATTAACTTCTGACGTTGTATAGTCTTTCATACTGGTCTTCTTTGAAGAATTTTTTCATTTCTTTCTTACACAAAAAATAAAGAAAACCCTCATAATAAATACATTTCTTGTTCTTCAATGCTCTCAATATCTCATCACCTTTCCATTTAAAGTAGAAAAAGAGATAGAAATGAAAGGTAGAACAAAATGCCAGTATGGATCCTTTTTCTAGAGAAAGAGGAGGTTACAAATTTTTTTGAAGATGGTAAGGTGGATGGGATTCATTTTGAAGAATATAATGATGATGTATTTAAGGATTTCATCTAGTATTTGATGAATCTCACTCCATTCTCAATAGAAAAAATTTAAAGTAACTCTTTCCACCTTCACTCCCATTTTTAGGTTGTTTTGAGAAGGATGTGATTTTTTCACTCTCAAGAGATTGTATATGATAAAGTAAATTAATTAGTTAAGACAATATTCTAGAGCCTTGGAAGACTACTATAATGTCGATGGTTAAATATTTCATCTGTGAGTCCCAATATAGAACCAGTGTAGAGAATAGTATGTGAATGTTGAATCATTATGGTATAGTATAGAGAAGGATGAATTGAAGGTCAATTTATTAGGACATGTATTTGTATTTTTCTCATTTTAGTTAATGGTTGAAAAAATTATAAGGGAGTAGGGGCATTAATGTTTCATGACCTCAACCATCTAATATGAAAACACATTTTTGAAGAAACCATTATGAAACACATCAATAACTATCTATTGTTTAATAGAACACCAAATTTCTAAAATTATCTCTCTTGCTATCCATTGTAGGAGAAATTATATCATCCCAAGAAGTTAACCTCATGTGAAAGATAGAAATAAACCCATCTCATCCTTGTACCATAAAAAATATAGTATTCATAGGTTTTGTTCAAGAATTAGTAGCATTTACTTCAATGTTAGTATCCTCAATTTTTATTTTCCTTAACTCACCCATCTCCTTAATAAAAGGATATTGTACATCCACATGTTTAGTTTAAGCATGGTAAAAAAATTATCTACCAAATAAATTACATTCTATGAGTCATAATTCAACAATATATGACTTAAAACCAATATTGTAACATAGTTTGTGTTACAAAACAACTTATTTGCAATCATATGGTGTTGCCATGTACTATTATTAAATAATAATGTACAATAATTATTTTTATCTACTTCCACTTAATCATCTAGCTCACAACTATTTCAAATAGAGTAAAAATATAACCACTAATTGATATCTAGCTATCCAAATCTCTATTCCAATCAAAATTAATAATCCCTCATACATTCGACAACTTTCCCACATTATTAGTGTCATGATAACATAACTATTAGTTTAGAGTTCCTTTCAAGTACATAAAAAAAATGTTCACCTGCATCTAATGCTCTTTACAAAGATTTGACATGAGCCTACTTAGAACTCCCCTTCCTCAAGTAATGTTTAAGCCTCATACATTTTAGCGCATACATAGAGCTATCAATTACAATTGCATAATATGTTTTTTTGGTGTCCCTCAAAACCTCCATTGATTTAGGGAATTGTTATAGACTCAACTTAGTGGCTATTGGAAAATTAATACTTATAGTATTATGATCATGCATGTTGACCCACTATAGAATAGTCTCAAGATACTTCCTCTAGTTTCTTCTTATTATTCATATTTTTGTGTATTTGTATACCAAAGATGTACCTTATAGCACCTAGATCTTTCATCTCAAACCTGAAATCCAACTAAACCTTGAGTTATCTAATCAACACTCCATTATTCCTAATTATATTAGCATATCATCAACATGTAAAACTATGATTAACTCAACTTGGTTCCTTGGAAAACTCAATTCTAATTTTGATACAACATACATCGTGACTACTTTAATCCATACAAAGATGCTTTTAGTTTACAAACCAAATATTTTATACCCATTATCTAAAATATTTTAAGTTAAAAAATATAGATTTCCTCATCTAAATCTCCCTATGATAATGTTGTATGAAAATTTATTTTGTCCACTTCAAAATCAAAAGATGTAGCTATACACAACAAAATCCTAATGAAATTCAACATAGATACAGGGTAAAATATCTCACTTTAAATTATATTCCTTCTACCTTAGAATAACCCATTGCACCAACTATCCTTGTACCTTTCTAATTTTATTTATACTCTAAATTTTTGCTATTACACCTACTTGCAACCAATGGGTTCCTCATCTTCAAATAAATCAATCAAGTCCCAAGTCTTTTTTTTTTTTTAGTGCTTCCATCTCCTCTTTTATTTATTGAAGATTTTTTAATTTCTTATAAGTTACATTGGATTTTTATAAAATATCAATTTTAAATTATTTACTCTAGAACTATTTTGTTTATTTTAATTTTTTTGGGAAGGGATTGTTCTTGTTATTGGGAAAATTGAATATACTTTTCCATAGTAGAGGTTACAAAACACAATGTGTTTTAGATACCATGTGAAGTGCAAGTTACCGATCATGGTGTTTTTTAAAACATTATTTGGTTTTTAACATGCATGTTATGGCATAAGGGTTTAACCTTCATAGTACATGCTTCACATTACCCAAAATGCTTGCTATAACAAATTGCATCCTTCAAACACACTATGTTTTATAACCCACTCTTCACAACTTACCCAACCCATATGGTTTTTGCAACTGTCATTACATAGGTCTACATTTCAAATAGCAACAACACCACTATTGTTGTTATTGGGTAAATTGAATATACTTCTCCATATTAGAGGTTACAAAATAATCTATGTTATTGGGTACCTTATGAACTACAAGTTACAAAAATAATGGGTTTTGAAACCTATAATTTCTCATACCCAAACACAATGTCATGAAATTGTGATGTTATTTAAAATTTCATGTAGATAAGTATAGTTATGAATATCTTATAAGAAATTTGAGGTTTCAAAACATTCTTTGGTTTTTAACCTGCACATTATGGCATAAGGATTTAACCTTCACAGTACACACTTCACATTACACACACTACCTACTATAACAAATTGAATGCTTAAAAATGCATTGTGTTTATAACCTACACTTTGTCATACCGAAACACATTGTGTTGAAATTTTATTGTTATTTGAAATGCATATGTAAATAAGGGATAGATAAGTATAGTTATGAATATCTTATGTTTTATTCAAGTAAACTATAAATGTTTAATAAAAAATATTAAATGATTTTGAAAACTAAAGGCCAATATGCAATAAAGGTGTGACAATAATACATACTATATATGTACAAAATATAATAGAGTAATCACCCTCTGAATTGTAGCAAGGCCAATATTTAATATGATGAAAAGGACATGCATTTCTTCAAATTTTAATGTAATGTACAACAAGCATTTGCATGTAGCAAATGAAATGAAAAAATTCTTAATATGAAACCATCAATTCAAGACCTTTAACATTGTTAAAGATAGAAAAAAATACATAAAAAACACACCAAGATATTGCATCAACTATTGAATGAAGTGTCATAACAACATCAAAATATATCACATAATGAGCATAATTATGAAGACCTAGATATTTATAATTATGAATTTATTATACGAATTAGGAGGTTTGAAAATGTGTTGTGTTTCAAAACACACTATGCTTATTAACCTACAATTGACAACATACCCAACCCATGTGTTTTTAAACTATGTTATATCTAGGTCCGCAACTCAAATACAAATAACTCCATCGTTAATGTTATTGGGTAAATTGGAATACTTTTCCATAATAGGGGTTACAAAACACAATGTGTTTTGGGTACCATGTTAAGTTCAAGTTACAAATAATGGTATGTTTTGAAACCTGTAATTTTTCATATCCAAACATACTATCATGAAATGATGTTGTTATTTGAAATGGAGACCTGGATATGTATAATTATGAATTTATTGAATGAGAAATAAGAGATTTCAAAATGTGTTGTGTTTCAAAACACATTGTGTTTATTAACCTAGAATTCACAACATACCCAACCTATGTGTTTTTAAACCACATATATCTAGGTCTACAATTCAAATAAAAACAACACCATTGTTCATGTTATTAAGTAAATTGAATATATTTTTTTTATAGTAAAGGGTTACAAAAAGTGATGTGTTTTAGATACCATGTGAAGTGCAAGTTACAAATCACTCTCTGTTTTGAATCTTGTACTTTATAGTTATGAATTTATTGTGACAAATAGGAGGTTTCAAAACACATTGTGTTTTCTAACTTACAATTCACAATGTACCAAACCCATGTATTTTTAAATTGTGTAAATCTAGGCTTGCATTTCAAATAGAAACAACACCATTCACTTAAACAACTCTTTATATCATTCACTTTAATAAAAATTATAAATGGGGAATCAAGTTACAATGAGTAGTAAAATAGTAAAAGCTTGTACTTTAAGATTGAATATGTCCATTCTTTGTTCCTTAAGTCCAAGTTTCAATTTTTAATCTAAAGTTTTCAAATAAGAGAATAAAAAAAGAGGTGAGAAGAAAATGTTCATAAACCACATAAAATATCCTCCATATATGTCAAAGATTTGGATCATGTGATTAGGGTATCCCAAGCAATGTTAAGGAAGTGGATGCATGTGAATTACAACACTAATTGGAGATATAGATTAGTCTTTAAGACTTCCAACCAATCCAAAGTACTAAGGAAGGAAATTTCACATGGGATATTTCATTTCATTTGACATTTAACTCTTTCCTCATGAGTAACCTCAGTATAAGGATAATTGAGGGGTAAATGGTCAAACCTTTGACTATTAGGTCATATGCAATATTTAATAATGTTTTTATTGAACATCACCATAAATATCAAGTTTCCTATCATTTCCTATCATTTTACCTTTGATATAATAACTATATGGATGGTTAGTATCCATGGAATAATTATAATTTAACAATGATATTTTTTCTTTTACATATTTATTCAAAAAATTATAATTTAATAATGATATTTATTCTTTTAGATGTTTCATCATTATTAAACATCACAATAAATATTGATTCCTCTATTGGTGGATACTCATCACTTTCAACAACAACTCTCTTGGTGCACTGAATTGAGGCTTGTTTAGCCTTTTCCATCTTTTTTCAGAATCTTCCTTATCTTATTTGGTTTTGTTTCAATATTTTTCTTCTTCCATGTGCACCTCATGAGCTATATTAATTTCTTCAAAAAATTATCTTAATATCTTGCTATCTCCTTTTGGCATGGGTTTTTTTATTTGGAATTTAATTAATCCTTTTATTCATCCCTAGTGCCTTTGTCAAACCTACTTTAGTGGTATCATCTTCTTAGGATCCCCCTTCATTCCTTGTATCAACCTGTAGGTTCATAACCCCTCTCATTTACTATAATAGTTATTATTAATAGAGAAATAAATAAAATGAGGGGGGAAACAAATGGTCATAGATCATAGAAAATATCCTCCAAATATATCAAAGATTTGGATTATGTTCAGTTAAGATATGTGGGACAATGTTAAGGAAATGGATGCATGTGAATTACAACACTTATTGGAGATATAAATTAGCCTTTAAGACTTCCAACCAAACTAAAGTACCAAGGAAGGAAACGCCACACTAGCTCTTTTATTTCATTTGACATTTAACTCTTACTCAAGAGTAACCTTGGGATTTAAGGACAATTGAGGGGAAAGTGGTCAAGCCTTTGACTATTAGGCCATATGCAATCTTTAATAAATTTGTAAGGAATAATAATGTGAAAGAAAATATAAGTTTGAATTAGATTAATGAAATAAATATAGTTAATTTTGATAATTAAATTTAGATTTGATAATTACAATAATTTATGAAAATTAAATGAGTGGGTTAGGTGTATTTAGTTTTAGAATTGATGATGAAAAAAAAAGTTTGTTATGTTGTTTTAAATCAATTTATCATTATTATGAATTTACTATTTTGATCCAATGAATGTCTTAGAGTCTAAAGTGGTCTAAGAATCTCTTGGATCAATTCTAACTATCATAAACTTGATACATCATGTAAGATTGATTTGAGTTACACAAGATTGATCTAATAGAATGTGTATTTGAAAATATGCTCACTTTTTCAGGACTCTAGATATCTATGTTAAAGTGGTGTCTAGAGACATTGCTTAGGATTTTTTCAACTAGATTAATGAATGTGTTCTCCTAGGTCAAACCCGCTAGCAAATTAAATTAACTATAATGAGAGATATCAAAGAAAACATTCACAAACATGCAAGTGGCCTATATGATATCAATACAAATTTAATTCCTTTATTTCCCTTTAAAATTGAAGTGTGCTCTAGTTAACATGTGTGTGTTTGTGTGTGTTTATTTAAGTATAAATTGATTTTCCTTAAACATCATGGCATTCTAACATCTTGCATGGAATATGTGCTAGGTTGGTTCATAACAACCAATAGAAGGGGGCAAGAAAATTGGAATTTAAATTTCTACTATTGGGATTTAAGGATTATGCTTATGCTCCTCAAGATCAACTTGAATCAATATTGAGACATGTAGAAATGATCTACAATAACAAGGTAGTGATCTTTGAGGGGGGAATAAATGTATGGAAATAAGTGTTAACAAGGATAGGGATAAGTAGATAACAAATACATGGAAATATGCATGCAACAAGGTAAAATGAAGATGGATACAACCATGAACTAAACATGAGAATGTGTCACTTGTCAATATATTGTTGCACTAAGACATTCTCATCAAGGTGGGGATAAATGGGAAATGGTATGGATATAGAAACAATTAATATCTTAGTGAAATTTGAGTCACTAATTAATTGACTAATGTGGATAGTAACTTGTTTATATGCCACAACCAAATCAACTTAAGATCTAAGTGAGAACCAAGTATGGAATTTGATACTAACTATTCCTATGAATTGAAAATTTTGTTGACAATTGTAAATTTTCATTACCTATCATTTTACCTTTAAAAAAAAATCCTAAATTGGTAAAACCCTTTACGAAGTCATTTCTCATTCCAAAAAATATTCAAGGCATTGAATTTACACAATAAAAGTAGTAGTATCACATTGCATGATAAACACAAAACTATAAAAAGTTGATTCACTAATGTAATGGTCATTTACAAAATTGTTAGTCATACCCTCTTTACCACTAATAAGTTATTAGAAATAATATGCAATTTAATTCATTGTGAAGAAAAGAAAATGAAACAGTCTATTTTAAATAGAATTTTGCGCATTAAAGTTTGTATTAATAGCAAGATTATGTGCTTTTTTACATATGCATTTCAACATAGTGTGTTTGGGTATGAAAAAGTGTAGGTTATAAAACACAATGCATTTTGAAGCATGCAATTTGTTATAACAGGTAGTGTGTGCAATGTGAAGCATGTATTGTGAAGGTTAAAAACCAAAGAATGTTTTGACACCTCAAATTTCTTATAAGATATTCATAATTATCACTGTATTTTATAACCTTGACCGAACCGAGCCCAAAGAAAGAACATTAAATTGCTGCTCAAAACATTGTCTGAATAACCATACAACAAAGTTCCTACAGAAATCACCATTGACATAAGAAATAAATGAAGAAAACAACACAAATGACTACTATATAAGAAACATATGTCATAGCATTGATGAAATGACTACTCATATAAATATAATTAAAACCCCTCTAATTTCCATAAAGTCTTGAGTGGTTGCTCTAATTGCTTACTATGTTTCCCTTAAATTATATATATTGGTCAATTCCCTAGATTAATACTAAAATATCTACATAGTTGATTCACAATTACCAAACACCAAACATATACGTACAAGTCTTCACTTTAACTTGGATGATATATTTAAGGAAAAAAATAGGATTTTGTGAAAAAAGAGTGCACAAAAAAATCATGACCAAGACTTTGAAATTCATTAATACAAGATAAGAACAAGAATAATGCTATGAAGCAATGTATGTGAGGAATCTATTGTACATATAGAATTCTCCAAATGCTTTATTAAAAGAAAATGACATGACTATTTACATTGAAGACTAAACACAATATTTACAAGGGCTCTACTAGTGCCGCACAATTGCTCCACCATAACAATGTAAGCCAGGGCAACAATAACTAGTTGACATTAAGATTGACGTGGTCGTGCTCAACATTCAACTCAATGGCTCACTAGATGGTAGTGACAATGACATTAACCTCCAAGTGTCTTATTGCCTCATTCCACATTTTTGCCTCGAATTCCTTATGCACATCCCTCATTCTCACTAGTTTTTTAGCCCTGCTATGTCCTTAGCACGTTGCCCAAAAAAAACCCGTGAAGGAATCCACATATGTAAGCAAATTTGTGAATTGTATTATTTTTCTTTCCTAGGGGAGAGGATCCAATAGTTGAGCACCCTAATTTTGTGCTTCTCAAAATCCTCTGTGGAAATTTCAAATCACTCCCAATTTTTTACAACTTACTTGGCAAGTCCCCTACTTATAACTAAGGTTTCAGGGCCACATCATCAAATATGATGCCACATCAACATGCTTTTTGTCAAGGTGTCCAAAAGGCCCAAAAAAATTGAGACTGATACTTGTGCATCTACATCATGTTTTATTGGGAACTGATGTGGCATCACATGATTGTTTGCTTTTTAGATCTAAGGAATACATTTCATTTAATTATCAGTAGTCATCATTAACACTAACAACTTTAAAGTCACAACTATTGGTCCAATATTGTTAAAAACATTGAACATTTTATAAATAAATGCTATCACAACTATTGGAACATGCTCAAATACTGGATCGTTTCCCCTATATTCTCTATAATTATTTTGGATACAATTAAAATGTGATTGAGGAAAATTGCAAGATTTATCTCATCACATTCTTGTTCCCAAAAGGGTTAGGAGTACAGAGAAAAATAAATAAAATGAATTAAAATTTATGTTTGAGCATATATATCTATATGCACCTCGTCTCCTGATCAGATAGGAATGATGGTAGATGGTTTAGCTATCTCTTCCCCTAGATTGGGTGGGGATTATAGTTGTGTCAATCTCCCCCAACTCTATTCCCTACATCGAACTGATGGGTCATTGCCCCTGATCCTACTGGTCCACAGTTCATCGATCCAATCTTAACAACTATTGCTGCTAGGGGAGGGAGAAATATTGTTGATAGAATTTGCATTATATTTATTCCAGTAACTAAATCATAGAAACATAATAACTATTTTTCTTATGTATACAATAAAAAGACAAACTAAAAAATATCATTGAAGGAAATAGGCAGAGAGGCAGAGTATACATCTGGCTGTATGTTAAAGTTGCAAATAACAAAGCAAACTCTCATTGTTGGCAACATTTGGTAAATAGTAAGTTAAATCTAGTAGATTGGGCCAAACCCCTTACTTTGGCAACTTAGTTGGTAACAAACGACTGTGGGGTGTAACCCCTTGGCCTTAAAGGGGTCGGCCACTATGGTATGTCCACTGCCTTATGTTTACCCCTAAAGAAAATGAAAAAGAACAGTATCAGTTTTTAATTAGATTATATTGCTACAGTTTGTAAAATATAGATAATAATGAAATATATATAAAAATAAAATAAAGCGTGCCTATGTAGTAGCAATATTTAGAAGAAACCAAAAAAAAAAATAGTTTAGTAATGCTAGACCCTATATATGGGTGTGCAGGGACTATACACCAACTGCAGCATCAAATGTCACAACTATAATCTCAATTGGCTACACAAGCATAGCTTCTCAACATGCATTTGTAGCAAGCGAGTCCTCTCTCTATTCTCTCCCTATTCTACACTCCAAAGAAAGATGAAGAGCCCTTCTCTCGAAACTGAGCCACAGGAAACCTACAAAAATGTAGCCATACAGATGGTCATGGCCTCTCTCATGTCTGCCACCATTGAGAGCTAGATGAGACTTGTGCTGAGAGCTACTGAATACCTAGCTTGCCTTCTATCCTCATGAAAGTTTCTGGTCAGCCACCTTAATCTTCTTTAGTGCGCTTGCCCTCATCCACCATCTAGAAACTCTCTACACCATTTCCCTACACAACAAAAAGAAGCATATAGGGATGGACATGACTATTCTACCAACATGTCCATCATTTTAAAATTCCCGCTTTTAAAAGTCCCGCTTCTTTTTTAAAACTCTCAAAACTGAAATGTCCATTCGGCTCTATCCATCTATTTATTTCGTCTAATCTGCCATTATCATGTCATCGTATGGGGATAGTTTTATATGTTATCATAGATGTGTTTTTGATGCGAGAAATGAGGCAGTTAATTCACATGGGAACAAAATCCCTCAAACGGCAGATTTGGAAACGCAACGGGAGAGGTGAAGTTAAGAGTGGGGGAAAAGGAAGGGTGAGGTTAAAGGTGGGCCCAGCCACCTAAGCAGTCAACGCTTAGAGTGTGCCGGATTCCATGTGTCTTCGAGTACATATCACATTTAATAGCAATCCTCTACTCTTACGAGAAATGAAAAAAAAAAGGTTTGCTAATCATATGTCAATTATGAAGGAAACCAGAGAATATAAACGCGGCGTTTCATCGCGACGGCCGACACCCTGCGCAGCTTGCAAGCTGCTCAAAAGAGGGTGTTCGGATTCGTGCATACTTGCCCCTTATTTCCCACCAAACGATGCACAAAGATTTATCACTGTGCACAAAATATTTCCCACGACAAATATGATAAGAATGTTGGAGGTAATCATTCATTCATTCTTGACGTTCTCAAAATTCCAGAACAGATAGTTGTTTGAATGTGCTTTTTTCTTTTGAATCAGGGAGTTCCTGAAAACAGGAGAGCGGTGGCTGTGGATAGTCTGGTATATGAGGCGAATGCTCGAGTGAAGGATCCCGTGTATGGTTGCACTGGTATCGTCTGCATATTGCACCAGCAGATTTTACGGATGGAGGCAGAATTGGCTGACATCAGGGCACTCTTGATCAACTGTAGGCAGTTGCAATTGAATGAAAGGGCTTTGCCACCAGCTTCTCATATGCCGGAGAATACAGGTGAGCTCTTGGATGATGTGTCGGAGTTGTTCCCAACACAGATGTCACTGGACCATCCACCAGCTTCTCATATGCCGGAGAATACAGGTGAGCTCTGGGATGATGTGTCGGAGTTGTTCCCAACACAGATGTCACTGGACCATCTCTTAGATTGGGATAATGATCACTGATATGAGGAAAATATAGAATGTTATGGTTATATGTTATTTTGAGGATAAAAATTGTTATAATGTTGTAAGAGATATCAAAATTTGTAGGTGTGTGTTAGCTTTCAAATCAAGATCTTCGTATAGACCCATAGTGACGATTAGTCTACAAGAGATCAACTTCATGTGACAGCTGATTCAACATGAATATGATTTAATTCATATGTGTACAAAGATCTACAATACAAGGGATGGGAATTTCTATTGTTGGCATGTGACTCAGACCTTGTATTTTTAGATCTTCCTATTTGGCCCCTGATGTCTGTTGTTGCCCAATATTAATAAATGGTCTATGATGATTTATTGAACCCATTTTTGTTATATATCCTCTTCTTTGTTTTCCTCCCTATCATTGTGATAATTGTTGATCTTCATGTATATCTGTCTTTGTTGTTCTTTCATGTTTCAATCATGGCAATTTATATGATCATTTAATGGTGTGGGTTTCAAAGGAATCAAGATAAATGATATTATGTGTGGTGTTATTACACAATTCTTCATGTATATCTGTCTTTGTTGTTCTTTTATATTCCAATCACGGCAGTTTATATGATCATTTGATGGTGTGAGCTCCAAAGGAATGAAGATAATGGGATTGTTTGTGGTGTTGTGTTGTGATTGTGCAATAGGATGTGTTTAGGGATTGGAGTGGAAAATCTTGATGTTCATGTACAAAGAGGGTGAATTCATTTTATAGTGACCCATAGTGACTCTCACTGTGGTGGCAGATCTCATTGTTCTACATGATTGGATTTAATATGCTAAATGGTCTCAGATCCATTGGATCAATTTATACTAAAAGACCCAGGCAATCCTAGATGTATTGTCATAGTTATGTATCCTCTATAGGTTGCACCATTAGCATGCTAGGTTCTATGTCATCCTCTGTGGACCCCTTCTCTTATTTATAGGATTAGTGGAGAGTGATCTCAACTAGATACATGTGGTGCCTTCTAGAATCTCTAGAAAGTGTGAAAGGGTGGTCAGTTTCTCTTGTTGTGCTATTTGCGTGAATGGTATGTGGTGATCTATTGGTGTTTATGGTATGTGGTGGTCCCAAGGGTCATGTGCTCAGTGGCTATGCCAACAACCTATAAAATCTTTAGCTATTGTGAAGTAGGAAAAGAGATCCTAGATCCAAAAAGTAGATTAACTAGGAGCAACTTCTTTTCTTATACTCGCATTCGAACAAAATCAACTAGGGTTTTGATGATTGACTAGCTACAATAAGGGAAAGCCACCCTCCTAGGGTTTGGTCCTTTTCACTTCTAAAGAGGAGAATTTCAATGAGTATTTTAACAAGCCTATTCGACATAAACCCTAGATTTAAAAGTATAATGTATTGCATAGACAAAAAAAATATTGATTGATCAATTACAAATATGGAAAATGGAGACAGTGAGGAGTTATTATGATTAAAAATTGGGCCTGAATTTGAGGGTCAAGGGTGGTAGCACCCCAGACCACAAAAGATTCTGTTTTGGAACATGTAAACTTCAAATGGTAGGTTACAATATGCTTTGTGTTTCTTGTGACCTACTACTGACAAAACTTTCGGATCTAGCTTGCACACATGAAAAAAAGGGAAAAGACTATGATGTATAGGGGTTGCCTAAGCCAAAAAACAATAACTGACTGAAACAATAAACAATAAATGGTAATGTTGCCTTGGTATGAAACCATTGTCAAAGTGATGTCCACACCCTTAGTTGACACCAAAGGTTGTTTGGTGGATGCTTGAATTGATTGAAGACCACAAGAGGTTAGTCCATAAAACATAATAGATTGTTGTAGCTAATTTGAAGATAATAACTCAATACATCTTCACAATAAGTGCATTATAATAGCTTCTTGTTTGAATAATGCTTTCTAATGTTCTTGAATGCAAAGAAAACTTGTTTATATATGTATTCTTGGTTTTTTTCAATTCTCCAAGGAACTATGCCAAAGCACTAAATTTGAAATAGGTCGCCCTTAAGGTCAAGGGTGCATCAAGGGTGCTTTTTGCCGAAATTTGTTAGAGTGTAGAGGAATTTAATATATTTTATCAATTTGGACCAAAAACGAATAAATTATTATTATAATTAAGGTTAGAGGAAAAATAGGGTGCCCATGTATGTGAAATTGTTAGGGTTGACAATTTATGACACTACATATATAAGTAAACAAAACTATGATGCATGCAAACATAACTAAGTTGTAGGTAAAAAGAACTAAGCTACAAGTGTACAATAGTCAATTGCTACAAGAACACAAATCTATGCTGCAAGTGAACAAAACTAAGTTGCAAGTGAGAAGAATTAAGATGTAGGTGAATAAAACTAAGCTACAAGTGCAATAGTTAGTTTCTACTAGAACATAAATCTATTAATTCAACCAATGATCTCATATTCTAATCATCAACTATATTCTACACTTGATCATCATACATTAACTACCTAAAATTGATAAAATAGAGGTAAACCATCATAACCCTCTTAATAACATTTACATTATAATCTCAAATCTTACAATTTAACCCTAGTTTATATTTACTATTTTATATCAATTTATTAGACCTAATAATTATATGATGTACAATTTTTTTCCCTACACTTTAATGAACCCTAACATATTATCCCATTTTTGAGTTTTCCCTTGAGTTATCCTTCTCTATTTTTCTAATATGTTTTTACCCATTACTAGATCTTATATTTAAAATTTATGTTCTTTAATTCTCTTATCTTTGGTTAATCACATATTAGGGATGTATGTCAAGTCATAATCCATGATCTCATCTTTCTATTAGGTATAGCCTCATATCAAACCCTCTTTTTCTATGGATCACTTTTAGGCTACTCTTGTGAAAAATAGAAATGATCCCTCTTCCTTATCCTTATATATATATATATATAACTCACACATAAAGATTAAATTAGTAATGGTAAGGCTAGGAAGTTAAATCTCCTTAAAGAAGGTATATATAAGGTTGATAATGACTTTACTCATTCCCTCAAAACTACTAGATGAAATCCATAGTGTGATTATAACCAAATCATATAAGATACATGTGATTGAGGTTCTTAGACATGAATCTCTAGACATACATTCCTTGTGTTGTAATGTTAACACCTATTAGGTTAGAGTCACCTTGAGATAATTCTATTGTACCATGTTCTATCTTGTATTTAAAATTTATATGGTGATTTAATTTTATTTATTATGATACATAAATTTGAACTCTCTATGTTAGAAAGTTTAATTTAAATTAGTGTCAATAAAACTTAGATAATTTTATAGCATCAATTTTTATTAGGTTAGATGTAATAAAATTGATAAGATGGTGTCAATTATATTCTAGTTTCCTATTGAATGTTATCATAGATTGGTTCTCACCTTTAAATTATTGATCTTTTTTATTTTATTATCCAATCAATCATATAAGTGTTGTAATGTGATTGATGTTGTTAAAAATAAATTTTTAATGTCTATATAGCTCATAAGTAAAACTAAATTGTTAATTGATATTAATTTTTAAATAAATATCATTATAAACATTCTTGTGGATAAATTAGCATGAAATCAAACGTATATGGAAGAATTTAGGGTAAGAGAATGAAAATGTGTCACGCTTTTAAAAGGAAATGGCCAACAAGAATATAAAATTTCTCCAACAACAAAAAAGTGGCCTTTATGTTTCAAATTTCAAAAATGATGTAAACTAATGAAATGTAGAAATCTTGATGAAGTTTATACTTGTAATTTTCTAAATTATTAAAAAAAATGACTTGATATATTTTTTATAAGTTTAAGAGAAAAATTTGAATTGCTGAAAATTCCAAAAAAAAAAGTGAGGTCAATGGGACAACAAAAAAAAAAGAGAACATTTTTTTCCTTGTTTTTTTCCCAAATAGTTAACTTCAATATCTAGTAAATGGAAAAAAATCAATGAATATTTTTTCGGTAATAATTTTTT
>VDFB02172103.1:0-17659 GCA_007258455.2 Sequoia sempervirens
TTATCTATGCTGGTTTTGAAAACAACTAGTGCTTTTTGGTTTCTTTCTTGTTGTGTAAAGTACTGATACAGTATATTTCCTGTTATGGAAATGCTTTGATGTTGTACTAATCCTAATGTCGGATAGGCATTTTCATGATATGTAATGGACCTTAAACTATTTTCAATACAAAAAAAAAGAAAAAGATAGCAGATATTGGAAGTTCATTACATGTCTCATGTATGTGTTAGTATTTTAATTTTGTTTAAGTTGTTCAAGAGCTTGATTAGGTCAAGAATATGTTCTACAAGCTCTGTTCTCTTGACACTGCTCAACATTTTCCCTACACATTTTCTCTTCAATCCGGACATTTCTTAACTCCTTCCCTTGTTATCCCTTGGTTATTCTCAAGTGTAATGTTTTCTATGCATCTTGCGGTTTGTATAAGATCAGTCATCTCTTATGAGGCATGGATAACCTTTCATGGAATTGTTGTTGTGATTAGACAATTGCCATTGTGAGAATAATCATTTAATTTGTATGGAAGTAAGTCTTTTTCATATTATTTGACTTGGTATTGTAAACTTGTCTTTGTAGGATTCTCTAGGGGGGAACAACAGAACTGTGATGATAGGTAGAGTTGTACAACACCATAAATCATTTGGCATTATCAATATATTGCTTATAGAATACTCTATGCAAGTAAAATGGAATGTACAATGACAATTGGTCTCGAATTCAAATCTAAATATAAGTACATTATACACAAGAAGATGGAGAGCTCTTGTTCAAGTGGTGAAGGGAATTCTTGAGGCCAAGCTAAACTTACGCGATAATTCTTTGAAAAAATTCAATATGAGAGGGAAAATTACATGAATGCCTTCAAGAAAAGGAGATCTAATGAATTCAAAGAAAAACTGGGTGTTTGACAGAGGAAAGTATGGGCCTTTCTTTTGGGTGGCCTTGAGCCATCATTTACCGAAATGAAATCTGATTTTGTTGCCAAAGGAATACAGAGGATTAAGGGTTGCCAGTGCATGGACGACTCTTGACAATGCTCTCAAAAATTTCTATTCCATGCACAGTAGTTTAGGAAATAAAAGGAACATGAATTGCCAATACATGGACAATCCTGATATTCCTTATTTTAAAATAAATCTTTCCATGTACAGTAGTATAGGGTCATGTTCATCTCCATTTCCATTCATTCCATCTTGGTCACTGATCCATCACCTTGAGTTTGGTCTGCTCACCCAGAAATCTAGATCCTTGCAATGATCTCACAATCATTCATCCCCAGATGGAGCCACTGTTAGAATTGTAAAATTTTGAAAATTTCATGGCTGCACATACTCATTAGTTCCCAAAAATTCCCATACCATAAGCATAAGAATCCTCTCTTCATAACATTTTTTCCTATATTTTGTCATGTGATCCCATAGAATTCATCTAACCCTGAGTATTTCAATGTATAATTCATATCGGCAAGAGATGGTGAGGGTCTCCTCGATCGATATAAGTCATAATGAGCACATGTGTTATACTGATGAAGGAAAAAATGATTATCGACAAGACCTAAGTCATCAATGTAAGTCATAATGGGCTTATTTGTGTCTTACTGATCATGGTGCAATTCCAGAGCATCAAAAAGGAATCTGCAATATTCTCAATAAGTTTCCCAGAAAAGTGGGTCCCGTCGGTAGTATAGTACCATCGAGGTGAGTTCGAGGAAGTCTTGTCGACCCATCATATCGCTATAGCAGAATTATATTGGTAATAGGACTTGGCGATATTCATTTTCTTGCCGATAACAAGATTCATCAGTGAGATAGGAATCATCGAAGAGAGATATGGAAGTCAAACCGAATATAGCTTTATCGGTAGGAGAAACATTTTGTTTCGGCGATCATAATTGTTGAAGGAAGGTTCTCGAAAAGATACAAGTAGTCGAAGGAAAGTCTCGGTGACCCCCAAAGTCATAGCGATAAGTTATCATTGGTGAGAATCATAGTGATACACTTAAGACTGAAGGAATAATTCTCGGGGAGATTCAAAACGTCAGTATGAATGCATGACACCATAGCAACATATGATCTATTAGCTGTCAGTGAGACTCAAAACATTGATGAGATTGTGTGACACCAAATTGATATGTAATACTGACTATCGAAGAGACTCAAGGCATCAACGAAACTACATGGCGTCTCAGCAGGTGTCTAATAAACATGGAAAATGAACAAATAAAATAATTTCCTGAGATTTGAATATGAAGGGACGTGACTTCATTGATCTCTCACCGATGGTACATTTCAATGAATATTTAAAAAAAAAATTGCATTGTTTCATCAAAATTTTGACGAACACAACTAATGAATCACCGAAAAGGTCTGACAAAGTTGCTATAACTATGACGAAGGCTTCATCGTAACTCCTTGTCCATTTTGTCACAATTTTGATGAAGTCCACCGATGAATCACAGAAAAGGTTTGACAAAGTTGCTTAGTTGTGATGAAGGATTCGTCGTAACTCCTTGCCCATTTTGTCACAATTTCAACGAACACCACTGATGAATCACATAAAAGTTCTAACGAAGTTGCTTAGTTCTGAAAAAGGCTTCATTGTAAATACTTTCCCATTTCGTCGAAATGGCGATGAACTTCTGGTGTTCTTTCGATGCTTCGGAAGATCCATTGCAATTTCATTTTGGTTGTAATTCGTCAGTGGATACACAAAGTTTTCATTGATATTTCGATGAACATTCGAGTTATTTTATGATGCTGACGACTGACGAATCTGTGTCATTATTTTGATGTTTAATTTGTCGTCAGAATTGCGATGAAAAATCAGTGACGAAAATGTTTTCGTCATTTCATCACTTTTCTGACAAATATTTTTCAAACAATCGACGAACGTCTGTCGGAAAATGGTGTCAAATTCAGTAGTGCGAGGATCCTATGTTCTAGAAGGTGGAGAAAGGGCACACAAGGGGTGTAATGGTTTGGGAATTCTTAGACCAAATGGTTTCTCAATGTACAAAACTATTAAAGTTTGTTGTAGAAAATCTAGAAAAGATGGAGGGAATAAGGTCCAAGTTAGATGAGACTACTACGATGTAGAGCATCATATCCAAACACTCAATCATCAAGGTACATCTAACCCCAATTGAATCGAGAGAAGATCAAATTGGACAAGCATCTTTAATTAATAAAAAAAATTCATCAATTTCATTATTCATTACACCAATTTTACTTATCAACTCAACAAAAGCCATCAATATCATTTGCAATTCCAAGGCTACCCAAGAGCCAAAACACCATAACATCAAACCAGACCTTTATCCGAATTCCAAAACACCATAACTAGCATCACAATGACTTCACTTAACCCAAAACCAAATCAAGAAAACAGATCATCTCATACCTTCCATTATACACACTTTCACCCTTCAATAAAACACCTCTTTATCCAAGGTAAAAGTAAACTTTTCTTCCATTCTTTCTTATAACTATTATCAAGCTTCAAGAATCTCATAACCACCATTTTTCTAATGAAAAGAAACCAGTAACATAGTCACATAACTCTGATTAACAGATACATTGATTCTCACAATCTATTTCCATTTGCACAAGGAACCATTTACATCAAATCAGTAAGTTAACCACAAAACATTGTTCCAACCTATTTTCAATAATTACGACATCCTTTACAACACAAATAGGACACCTTTCAAATATTTATGACCACCCTTATCACTATTTCATCAGGTTTCCTCTTTCCATGAAATCAAGCACTATTTGACAATTAGGTCTCCATTCCCTAAATGGGATGAATCTCCCAAACCCAATCCAATTTCCAAGAACCAAATGAATATTCAAAGGCCTATTATTATCTATACCATCATAAAAAAATCTTTCAATAGCCTACTTTAAAGAAACTACCAGGTTCTTAAATTGAACATTGGAAAAGGCTACTAAATTAGGCCTATATTACAAATGAAGTGCTCATAAATCATCTCCAAAATACCAAATGTTATCAAAAAACCCATTTTCTTATCTCAAAACTCAAGAATAATCAATTTTCAGAAGTAGATAGGACCAATGTAGCTCTAAATAGTAAAACTCTCATTTAGGAATTCTTAAACCCTACAAAACAAGGGTTTCTTAGAAATCCACCATGAAAACCCTTTTCCACTTTTCCATCACTTAAAACATGTTTGAATAAGTCTTACTAAGGTATGAGATTCATCACCAAGCCTCCCTCAAAGGTATTTCTTCATATACAAGTACCTGTAGGCACCTTTCTTGCATGGCAAACTCAGAATTTAGTTGGAGCAGCAACCATATCCTTGCACTTTTTACCATCTACTATACTTCCATCACACAAAAACACACTAAACACACCAAACAAAACTTTATTCAATCCATCCCATTGACCTACTATACTTACATCGATGGGATGGGGGTTTTTTCTTTAAAAGACTCTCAAAACCTAGTTTGAGAGTTTAATGAATTCTTGTTTTCAAAGCCTTCTAAACTGGATAAATCTCTTCAAAACACTTCTAGGATGATAAAATATTCACTTGCCTAAAAAATAAAACTGATTTATAGCTTCTAAGCCTCAGTACAGTCCGTACAAGGACTGTTTAATAAGGAAAAAACTCAAAAAATACATAATAGAGTCTTTATTTCAAAATTTTGTTACAAGAATACAAAGTTATTCCTTTTTCTCAGCCTCCCCAATGCTTTATATAGTTTTTGCAACTAATAATGCAACTTCCTTTTAAAATTCTAATTGTTTAACCACCCCTTCCACCTAAGTGTCCATTGATTTTCTTGATTTTCTTGATTTTCTTGCCCTTTTTCACATATTTGACAATATTACAAGTTTTTTATGTTTTCATCTCTTTGACTACCTTAGACCTATTACATGGCTTTAATACATTTAAATTAGTCTTTACATATCCTTGACACATCATTTTAGGCTTTAATACATAAATTTGACCAATTAACCTTTTAGAGGCATTTCATGATCAAGGTGCTCCTACACCATACAACCAACCAATTGAACCTTTCCAAGTCCCTTGGAAATATGCTTGTACAAATTCAATCTGCCTTGGATTGTTTCCTCATTCTTCCTCTTGATATATGCATTTTTCTTTATCTTGGTTTACTCGTTATCTTCATCTTCTTGCCTTTGTCTTCACTACTGCCTTCAGTTATGTCTTGTCATCTCTATCTTCTCTTGTCTTTTGCCATCTCTTTTTTTTTCTTATTTGGTTCACCAACAATCTTCTCTTTCCTTCAACTTGACTTTTTTCTCAACCAAGGACAGAGGACTGTCCTTGCACTTTGCTTCTCCTCAGCATTCATTCTCTTCATCTTCTCAACTACTCCCATCAGTGGAGTATCCTTCAATGTGGTTGGAACCTCAAGTGCTTCCTCACACAAATATCCATCTCTCTTCAACTTGAAAACACAAAAATCAAACACCAACTCAGTAAACCATCCATCTTACCCAACAACAGATCCTAGAAGATGCCTCAATTTATTTCCCTTGCACCTTCTACCCAGCTTAATCTCCATTGGAGGATGGTGACCATAGACTCAACTTGTCTGCCGACACACAAATCATAAACTTTCCTCATAGATGGACAAAGCACCTACAACCAACCAACAATCTCAACCAACTATCAACAACAACAAATTTAGCAAACCATCAATTTAACCAACCAATAGAACCTTGCTAGCTCTGATACCAGTTTGACGCAGAGCATCGTAGCCAAACACTCAATCATTAGGTTACATTTGACCCAATTGAATCAAGAGAAGATCAAATTGAACAAGCATCTTTAATTCATCAAACTTTTGATCAATTTCATTATTCATTACACCAATTTCACTTATCAACTCAACAAAAGCCATCATCATCTGTAATTCTAAGGCTACCCAAGATCCAAATCACTGAAACATCAAACCAGACCTTTATCAGAATTCCAAAACACCATAACAAGCATCAAAGTGACTACACTTAACCCAAAACCAAATCCATAAAAATAGAACATTTCATACCTTTCATTATACACACTTTCACTCTTTAATAAAACACCTCTTTATCAAAGGTGAAAGTCAACTTTTCTTGCATTCTTTCTTATAGCTATTATCATGCTTCAAGAATCTCATAACCACCATGTTTCTAATGAAAAAAAAATAGTAACATAGTCACATAACTCTGATTAATCGATACATTGATTCTCACAGTCTATTTCCATTTGCACAAGGAACCATTTACATCAAATCAGTAAGTTAACCACAAAAACATTGTTCCAACCAATGTTCAAGCCTTAGGGCATCCTTTACAACACAAATAGGAAAAATTTCAAACATTTATGACCACCCTTATCACTATTTCATTAGGTTTCCTCTTTCCATAAAATCAAGCACTATTTTACAACGATATGTGCAGGATCATCATGGAAAAAATAGGTCCTTAATTGGCAAAAAATTCAGAAAAATCAGAGTTAGGCAACCTGACATAAAAATTTGAATAAGTTATCTATATTATTTAAAAAATATGTAAGAATGGAATCTTTGGAAAATTGAATGTAGCTTCTAAACTACTAGGTTTTTAAGAAAAGAGATCTATTTGGTGAAAATTTAAAATTTCAATGCATTGGTACTTAAATTTCGGGGATAAAATAAGAAGTAGGTGTGTTGTCTGACCACCCTAACCAAAATAAAATGATAATTATTTTTTTCATAATATTTTATATATAAGTAGAGAACTCATGCCTGAATGTGATGCATATTTTTTTGTATTTTTTTTCCAAGTAAATATTTAATTATTAATTTTTTTATTACAACTTTTAAAAAAAATAAAACTTCGTATGTTTGACCACCTTAACTTGTTCAAAACTTCATGAAATTCAAGTTTTCTTCTTTTAATCCTATAGTATGTGAAACATAGAATGTGACACATGTTTGGATTCAAAAATGTGATCTGGATTTGAAAGCTATATTTTTTTTTTTCAATTAGCTAATTCGGGACTTTAGTCACAATTTTGAATAGAAATGATAATAATTACTACTAAATTGAAATTAAAGCATAATTCATATCAATGAAACTTGAGAATCTCCTTTAAAACCTTTTTTAGTTTCGTAAACGGTAAAAAAAATAATCTCGTTAATACATACCCATCATATTGCCCACTTTTTGGCCCATCATGATCCTACACATACCTATAATTAGGTGCTCCCATTCCTTAAATGGGGTGAATCCTCCCCAAACAAAATCTAATTTCAAGAACCAAATGCATATTGAGGAGTCCTATTGGCTATACCATCATAACAAAATCTTTCAATAGCCTACCTTAAAGAAACTACTAGATTCTTAAATTGTACGCTGGAAAAGGCTACTAAATTAGGCCTAAATTACAAATGAAATGCTCATAGATCACCACCAAAATGCAAATTTTATCAAACAAATCCATTTTTCTTCTCTCAAAACTTAAGAATAATCAATTTTGAGTAGATGGGACCAATACAACTCTAAATGGTAAAACCCTCACGTTTAGGCATTCTTAAGGCACTACAAAATAGGGATTTCTTAGGATCCCACCATGCAACCCTTTTCCACTTTTACATCACTTAAAAATGTTTGAATAAGTCTTCTTAAGGTCACGATTCATCACCAAGCCTCCCTCAAGGTATTTCTTTATATCTCTTGGCTGATGTGAGCACCTTTCTTGCATGGCAAACTCAGAGTTTGGAGAGAGTAACAACCATATGCTTGCAATTTTTATCTTCTATTGTTCTTCCATCACACAAAAAATACTAAACACATAAGAATACACCTTATTCAATCCATCCCATAGACTTACTATACCTACATCGATGGGATGGAGGCTTTATTCTTTTAAAAGACTCTCAAACCCTAGTTTGAGGGTTTAATGAATTCTTGTTTTCAAAACCTTGAACTAATTAAATCTCTTCCAAACACTTCTAGGATGATAAAGATTCACTTCCCTACAAAATCAAACTGCGGTTATAACTTCACAAACCTTAGTATAGTCAGATGCTGAGGAATTTGGTTAATAAGGAAAAAACTCAGAAAATACAGAACAAAGCCTTTATTTCAAAATTTTATTACAAGAATACAAAATTACTCCTTTTTCTCAGCCTTCCCAATGCTTTATATAGTTTTTGCAACTAAAAAGGAAATTTCATTTTCAAATTCTAATTGTTTAACCACCCTTTCCACTAAAGTGTCCCTTGATTTTATTGATTTTCATGATCCTTTTCACATACTTGACAATATTACAAGTTTTGTATTTTTTCATCTCTTTGACTACCTTAGACCTATTACAAGGGTTTAATATATAAAAATTAGTATTTACATAGCCTTGACACATCATTTTAGGATTGAACACATAAATTTGACCAATTAGCCTTTTAGAGTAATTTCATGATCAAGGTGCTCCTACACCATACAACCAACCAACTGAACCTTTCCAAGTCCCTTGGAAAGATGCTTGTACAAATTCAATCTGCCCTGGATTGTTTCCTCATTTTTCCTCTTGATCTTTGCATTTGTCTTTATCTTGGTTTACTCTTTATCTTCATCTTCTTTCTTGTCTTCACTACTGCCTTCACTTGTCTCTTGTCATCTTTTTCTTCTCTTGTCTTTTTCCATCTCTTTGCTTTGTTTATCAAGTTCACCAACAATCTTCTCTTTCCTTCAACTTGATTTTTTTCTCAACCAAGGAAACATGATTGTCCTTGCACTTTTCTTCTCTTCAGTAATCATTCTCTTCATCTTCTCAACAAATCCCATCAGTGGAGTATCCTTCAACATGGTTGCAACCTCAAGTGATTCCTCAGACAACTATCCATCTCTCTTCAACCTAAAAGCACAAAACTCAAACACCAACTCAGCAAACCATCCATCTTACTCAACAACAGATCCTGGAAGATTCCTCACTTTCTTTCCCTTGCACCTTCTACCCAGCTTTATCTCCATTGGAGGATGGTGACCACAAACTCAGCTAGTCTACCAACACACAACTCAAAAAAATTCTTCATAGATGGACCAAGCACATACAATGAACCAACAATCTCAACCAACTATCAGTAACAACAACATTAGCAAACCATCAATTCAACCAACCGACAGAACCTTGCTAGCTCTGATACCAATTTTATGTAGAGCATTATATCCAAATACTCAATCATCAAGGTGCATCTGACCGAATTGAATTAGGAGAAGATCAAATTGAACAAGCATCTTTAATTCATCAAACTTTTGATCAATTTCATTATTCATTACACCAATTTCACTTATCAACTCAACAAAAGCCATTGACATCATTTGAAATTCCAAGGCTACCCAAGAGCCAAATCACCAAAACATCAAACCAGACCTTTATCAAAATTTTAAATCACCATAACCAACATCAAAGTGACCACACTTAACCCAAAAACAAATTAGGAAAACAAAACATTTCATACCTTCCATTATACACACTTTCACTCTTCAATAAAACACCTCTTTATCAAAGGTAAAAGTAAAAAAAAATTGCATTCTTTATTATAACTATTATCATGCTTCAGGAAGCTCATAACCACCATGTTTCTAATGAAAACAAGCCAATAACATAGTCACATAACTTTGATTAATAGATACATTGATTCTCACAGTCTATTTCCATTTGCACAAGGAACCATTTACATCAAATCAGTAAGTTAACCAAAAAACATTAGTCCAACAAATGTTCAAGCATTAGGGTGTCCTTTACAACACAAATAGGACAACTTTCAAACATTTATGACCACCCTTATCATTGTTTCATTAGGTTTCCTCTTTCCATGAAATAAAGCACTATTTGACAATTAGGTCTCCATTCCCTAAATGGGGTGAATCTCCCAAACCCAATCCAATTTCCGAAAACCAAATGCATATTTAGAGGCCTATTATTTTCTATACCATCATAACAAAATCTTTCAATAGCCTGCTTTAAAGAAACTACCCGGTTCTTAAATTGAACACTGGAAAAGTCTACTAAATTAGGCCTATATTACAAATGAAGAGCTCATAAATCATCTCCAAAATACCAAATGTTATCAAACATTGAATTTTATTATCTCAAAAATCAAGAATAATCAATTTTTAGAAGTAGCTAGCACCAATATAGTTCTACATAGTAAAACACTCATTTAGGCATTCTTAAACCCTACAAAATAGGGGTTTCTTAGAAATCCACCATGAAAACCCTTTTCCACTTTTCCATCACTTAAAACATGTTGGAATAAGTCTTTTTAAGGTCTGAGATTCATCACCAAGCCTCCCTCAAAGGTATTTATTCATATACTAACCTGTAGGCACCTTTCTTGCATGGAAAACTCAGAATTTAGTTTGAGAAACAACCATATCCTTGCATTTTTTACCATCTACTATCCTTCCATCACATAAAAAAAAATTGAACACACCAAAAAGACACTTTATTCAATCCATCCCATCAACCTACTATACTTACATCGATGGGATGGGGGTTTTTTCTTTAAAAGGCTCAAACCATAGTTTGAGAGTTTAATGAATTCTTATTTTCAAAGCCTTCTAAACTTAATAAATCTCTTTCAAACACTTCTAGGATTATAAAAGATTCACTTCCCTACAAAATAAAACTGATTTATAGCTTCTAATCCTTAGTACAGTCTGTACAAGGACTAGTTAATAAGGAAAAAACTCAGAAAATACATAACAAAGTCTTTATTTCAAAATGTTAATATTACAAGAATACAAAGTTAGTCCTTTTTATTGGCCTTGCCAATGTTTTATATAGTTTTTTCAACTAATAAGGAAAATTCCTTTTCAAATTATAACTATTTAACCACCCTTTCCACCATAGTGTCCCTTGATTTTCTTGATTTTCTTGCTCTTTTTCACATATTTGACAATATTACAAGTTTTGTATTTTTTCATCTCTTTGACTACCGTGGACCTATTACATGGCTTTAATACATTCAAATTAGTCTTTACATAGCCTTGACACATCATTTTAGGCTTGAACACATAAATTTGACCAATTAGCCTTTTGGAAGCGTTTCATGATCAAGGTGCTCTTGCACCATAATAACACCTTCTCTCAACAAAAGGAAGATGTTCAAAAAAGGCTAAAAGCATAGATTAAAGTGAAGAAACTAGAGCTAGATACCTTGGTGGAAAATAAGATCATTTCCAATAGGGATATGTATGAGGAAGTGAAAGAGACCATGATCCCCAATGAAACAATCATCACATACCTAATCAATGATCTACAATGTGCTTGTGAAGGTGGTGATAACAATGACATGTATCTTATCAATAAGATTGAGGAGATTCCATGTAAGCTACAATATGATAATTAGAGGGTCTTATCATCAGATGTGGTTATCCAAGAGTTTACTAATATGATCTAGAAGGAGTTTGAAGATCAAGATTTATAAGTTCCTTTGATGGATAAGCTCCTATATATTCTATTGAATTTGGATAACTTGAAAGTATTCTTAGGAAGGCATGAAAGGGCATGCAATACTATGAGGGATTCTCTCACAAGGGTCCTTGCCATCTTCAAATATACTTCAAGGCTAGATAAAGATGAAGTACAAGCCATCATGTAGAAGTATGAAGACTTCATGGAGAAGGATGGTGGAGAAGGCTGATTCTTCCTTCTTTTAGTTTTTATTATTTTCACACTTTTTGTAATTAGTTCCAAAAAATTTACATGTCATTTTCAAAATTTTAATTACATGTAAAAATAGAGTTGTTTGAATAAGTCAAAGTAGTTATATTTCTTTTCCTAGATTAACTTTCAACTCTCCTCTATATATATGAGGGAGTGTAATAAAAGAAAATGTATCCCCTTACATTTTTCCACTTGTTTAGGCCCTCCCTGTTAAATTAAGCATAATGTTACCTTGATTAAGTGTTAAAATGTGTTTAACACATTCACATTAGGTCTTGGGCCCTTGTAAACTAAATAAACTTAATTGTACCTTATTTAGGGTTTTGTAAAGTATACCTTTACACTTTCACACTAATCTAGGGTTTCATTAATAAATTAGGCTTCTTTATGACTTATTTGGTCTTATTTTGCATCGAAAAGCCTTAATTAATGCATCTTTTAGAGAGTAATCCTAAAATTCACCAACTTCCAATCACAATTCATGCATTTTTGGATTGTATGGACCAGATTTAGTGATCTAGGACTCATACACCATCTTGGACGTATGGGTCCCATCTAAGTTTTGGGGCCCCAATCTAGATTTCACATCAATCTAGGCATTTCTTGAAAGATGTGTTCCAAAGCTTAGCCTAATGGCACTCATATTCCACTTCTCGTGTATGAGTTTCATGTGGCTTAAACCTAAATTAAATTAAAATTCTTGGTGGGTTTTTATTCTCCTAGACCTAATGTCAGCTTGTAGTGTTGTAATTTTGTGGAATTTGGCATAAACAAGTATAAATACAAGGTTATTTCACTCATTTTCACCTAAGAATTTCATGAGAACATTCCTAATAGAAAATTGGTGTTTACAAGAGCATTCAAGAGCATTCAAGAGCATTCAAGAGATGATTATCAAGTTTTTTAGAGCATCATTCAAATAGCAAGCATCATGTCAAAGTCATCATGCATCATGTTGGCTTTGAGCTAACATTTGTGATGTAACATTTTATGATTCAAGAAAATAATTGAAATCAAGATCTATATCCTTTGGAGCCATTTAATACATATTTGTAGCACTTTATTTCTAGGGATTGGTGAGTTGCAACATATCATTTTTTTTATTCATCATTCCTCCTTTCCATTTTATTTCATTTCAAGGTTTGATTACCAAAATGGGGTTTAACTAAGGAAAACCCCTTTCTACTAAAAAAATAACATTTCTCCCTCTCTTTATTGTGTGATTTTCAAATCTAGATTGAAGACAAATTGAAGAGCAAGATTGGAGAAAAATTGTCAAGTTGTCCAAGTTGTCACCTTGTTTACACGATCACTAAAAGGCATCTACAAAGTAGAATTCAACATTTCAGATCTGGAAGATAGGTTGAGAAGGAAGAGAAAAACTTGAAGGGAAAATTTAGATCTTGATCTTCCAAAAAATCTAAGCAAGATAGATACATCAATTCTAGTGCGAGTCCCAGGTCATGCCTTTTTCTAGATTTTAAGAGTTCCAGACTTGTAACTACTAGATTCTTGTCCCTGCCAAGAAATCCTAATCTGGGGCTAAATCGCGTATCCTAGCATATGAGTCCTAGCATGCATTAAATTCAGAATTTTTAGCATTTAAGGTCTTGATTCAAACATCTATAGGTTTCCAAGTGCCCCACTATACTTTTTCTATTTACCGTTCTATTTTGCATTCATTTCTAGGTCGTCTATTCAAGTCTTGCATATAATTAGGTTTGATGATTAGGTTTTTCATGTTACTTGAACTTTCAAGCTCTAGCTTGGTGGTGAACACACTTTTAGTCCTTAATCACACCCTATGATACCTTATTGCAAGATTTCTTTCCCCCTTTCTACCTTCGGATTGAGATCTCCAAGGTTTCCCTAAATGAAACAAGTGTGAAATAGGAACCATATCCTTGTGGTCCATCTCCTAAAATGTAGGGCACCCTATTTCCATTGTTACATTTTGGTGAACCTAATGTGACACCTTATTTCTTATTTGGAGTACATCATAGTCCTAGATCTTGCTTACATTAACTTTGTATTAGGGTTTTTCGTTAGTTGATTTGCATCTAGGGTTTCTAAATCTTACATTAGTGAAAGTGCATATGTAGGTTCAATTTTTGCATTTTTCATCATTAAATTTCATCTAAAATCTATAATTTCACTTAGCCTAGACATCATACAAACCAAAAGCATAACTTTCACTAAGAATCTTTTGAAAATTATGCAAAAACCTTAATCTAGGACTCATACACCCATTTGAGAAATTTATTCCTAGCGCGATTGGTTTTGCTAGATTTTTGGGTATTTTGTGGTGGTTGTTATTAAATATTTAAACCGCTGAAAAACCTCAATTGAGACTCATACACCATTTTGGGTGATTTAGTCTCGTTTCAGATTTTAAACTGCATTCTCCAACATTAAGAACTCTGTTTCTATGTATTTGTTTATTGCTGTTAGTTATCTATTTAAGTTTGTAAAGATTTTATTTTCTTCAATTCATTGCATCTAGCTTAAATTGGTTCATTTTTTGCATTGCTTAAATTGAAAATTACATTTAGAGCATTTCATTTCGGATTTTTGTGCATGATGTAATCAGTAAAATTACCTTGTTTAGAATATGAAATTCGCATTCACGCTTCATTTTAGGTCGTTACATTTCCCTTTACCTTACTTCCATTTTGGGTTTGTCCACTAAGTTTTTGAAATCATGGATAAGATTTATAACTTGGTGTCTTATTAGCAATACTATTGTGAGATGTAGTTCAAGACTCGTGTCATCCTGCAATACACCATTCATCGTGGATCTTCGGTTCTCTAGCTCTCTTCTTGATAGTGTTGATAATCAACTCTATATGGATCCTAATATGCATACTTCACTTCCCATGACTACCATGCCTCCAACTATTGTGTTTCCTATTAACAAAACTATCCCTACTATCCCTAGCTCCACTCAAGCTTTGGGGTGCACTCAAAGCCAAGGTGGAACTTTCATCCCTATATACAGTAGTACTCAACCTACCATAACAATTGAACCTACTATTAGTGTGATCACTTCCTTAGGAATTTCCATAGGGAATTCCTCTAGCTCTTTTCCCTTGACTACAATATATCCTCAAACCTACTCCATCCTAAGTTTACAATTCACTTGTTCTCTGCATACATACACTACTCCACCTTATAGATAGACACTGAAAAATGTCTTAGTCTACAAACGTCATTTTTCTTGGTCTTCATCTCTGCATAATTAAATACTTTTAATTATTTAATTATTCTTTATCACATTCCTCTATTAATTAAATATTTTTTAATTATTTAATTGATTCACTTCGTAAGGTCTTTATTCTACTATGATCAATTAAATAAAATTAATTGTGTCACTAAAACTCCCCCTTCAATAATTAAATAAATGATTATTTATTTAATTATTTTTCTTTTGTCATTCACCTATAGTAAAATGATAATAGTTATTATTTGCCTATTTAATTGACCATTTGCATTCTTCTATAATTAAATAATCGTTAAAATTATTTAATTATTTAATGTCATTCCTTTCCCCCATTAAATAATTAACTCAAATTAATTGTATAATGTCCCATTTCCATTTTCCCCCATTTAATTAATTTGATTTCATAAATTATTTTAATTAAATGCCCATGTTCTCCCTCTTTCAAATAAATAATTTGGGAAAATTATTTATGCTACACTTGTCCAAAGATTCCTTCTCATGAATTAATTCATTTCAATTTTTAATTCCTCATCTTTCTTCCTCCACTACCTCATCTTCAAATCTTAGCTATTGATCTTCTTTGGGCTCTTTCTAATCTTAATTGTATGTTTCATAACTCGGGTATGTGCAGGATCATCATGGAAAAAAACAGGCCCTTAAGTGGCGAAAAATTTAGAAAAATCAGAGTTAGGCAACTAGACTTAAAAATTTGAATAAGTTATCTATATTATTTCAAAATATGTAAGAATAAAATATGTAGCAAATTGAATGTAATTTCTAAACTACTAGGTTTATTTTAAAAAAAGAAAAAATCTATTTGGTGAAAACTTGAAATTTCAATCAATAGTACTTAGATTTTAGGGAAAAAATAAAGAATTAGGTGTCTATTTGACCACCTAACCATAATGAAATGATAATATTTTTTATAAGATTTTTAGATATAAGTAGAGGGACTCATGTCTAATGTGATGCATATTTTTGTAATTTTTTTTTCCAAGTAAATAATTAATTATAAATTTTTATTACAACTTTAAAAATATTAAAACTAAATTTCACGACCACCTTGGCAATTGAAAAGTTAATGAAATTCTTTCTTTTTAATCCTATAGTATGTGAAGCATATAATGTGACACATGTTTGATTCAAAAATGTGATACTATTTGAAAGCTATAGATGTTTTCAAACATATCAATCAAGACTTTAGTCATAATTCAAATAGAAAATGAATATTAATTATTTATTAAATTCAAAGTAAAGCATAATTCATATTG
Organism: Sequoia sempervirens; assembly: GCA_007258455.2. Classification (NCBI taxonomy): domain Eukaryota; kingdom Viridiplantae; phylum Streptophyta; class Pinopsida; order Cupressales; family Cupressaceae; genus Sequoia; species Sequoia sempervirens. The sequence goes on from VDFB02172103.1 coordinate 16,187, forward strand.
GTGGAAAGATGCAATTCTCCTTTAAAACCTTTCTTTGTTTCATCAATTTTGGGTAAAAAAAAGTCGTTAACCACATACCCACCATATCGCCACTTTTTGGCCCATCATGATCCTACACATACCCACTCCCACTCCTTTCTAGTGCATGCATCCTTATCTATCAATCTCAAAATATTTCTAGAAGCTCGATCTTGACCATTCATTCAAATGGTTGTCTATAAAAGAACCCTTCCTCCTCCATTTTTGATTTAACAACCACTTATCTCTGACTTTCATGCTCACTATTTGTAGGTATTTACACATGTTAGCTTTGATCTAAGGGAATATTTGCAAAGGAAGATTTAGGAAAGACAAGAGAAGTTATTCAACTTCAAATATGTGGAGTGCTTTTACTTGAATGCTTTCATTTTCCTCATTCTTGTTTGTTTTCTTTTTTTGAGATTGGGTTATTAGCTTAGATAGTGTTGTGGTTGTCACTAGAATCTAGGCTACTTGATTTTCCTCATCTTACATTGGTGAACCTGACGTGAAGACAAGTTTTTGCAGGTTTTTGTACAACTTTTTCTTTTGTTTTTGCAAGTTTTTGTACGAAACAACACAACTAAGATGTGCAATGATGCAAGTGATGAGAAACGATGCAACTGTTAGGTGGGAATCTGAATTCAAAATAACAACACGTTAATGACACATGACACATTTGCGAGTGAGAAACCTGAATTTAAAACTGTGATGTAACTAATCTACAATGATGCAGCACAATGATGCAACTAAAGCCGAACGACACAATCACCTGTTAGTGTGTGGCTTTGGATTTAAGGAGTTTTCAAAATTGTTTCTTTAGAAACAACAAAAAAATGGAGCTTTTCATCATTCATTTTAAGGATAATCAATTTTTTTTATTTTCTTTGCTTACAACAATTACAACTTGCATTAAATTCATAACAGTAAAATGAACATGCATCTCTCATTCATAAGGCTTTAAAATGAACAAAAAAAAGCATATTACACTCATGGGATATAAAATAAACATGCATCACATGTCATTGGATTAAAATACACAAGTGTTTTGAAATCATAAGAAATGGTTATGCTTCCAAAACATTTGATCCTCAACTAGCGACTCTTGCAAGCCAATGTCATCTAACTACCAAACATAAAAAAATATGCACCCTCATTGATAAAATAAGACTGGTGGAAATTGTTGGATGTTATGGTTGTGTTGATGATATGTGGTTGTCATTGATGTCAACACTATTAGCATTAATGCATTTGAAGCTGTATATGTTGATGATATTGAGAAAATTGTAAAGAAATGAGTTGCAAGTTGTTAGTTGTGAAGTGAAGTTCAGTATGGTGGTATGTTATGTACGTTGGTGATCAGAGTTTGTGGAATAAAGGATTTTTTACTGAGTTTATCTAGTTTATCCACGTCGAATTTTAGAGATCCGCATGAAAAGTTGATCGAGTTATGAA